>SJYV01054125.1:1219832-1239573 GCA_006410875.1 Neotragus pygmaeus | reverse complement strand
GGTCCCTTGGACTGCAAGGAGATCCAACCAGCCCATCCTAAAGGAGATCAGTCCTGAATGTTCATTGGAAGAACTGATGCTGAAGCTGAAACTCCAATACTTTGGCCACCTGATGTGAAGAAGTGACTCACTGGAAAAGACTCTGATGCTGGGAAAGATTGAAGGTAGGAGGAGAAGGGGATGGCAGAGGATGAGATGGTTGGATGGCATCACCGACTCTATGGACATGAGTTTGAGTAAGCTCCGGGAGTTGATGATGGACAGGGAAGCCTGGTGTGCTGAAGTCCATGGGGTTGCAAAGAGTCAGACATGACTGAGCAATTGAACTGAAAATTTTAATATGCTCCTTTTTGTCTCCATTGATTCTTTTTTATTTTATATGTATTTTTGTAAGCCACATAAATAACTTAGAGCAAAGTAGAGAGTTATTAACATATACAAAGTACCTTATTCAGTGAAATAAACTGAAATGTTTAACTAAAAAAAAAAATCATAATATTCTGTAAAAAATCAGTGGGGGTTCCTAGTCAAATTTTACAGTTCTATGTGAGGGGAAGATGGAACATGGACCCTCATTTTTGAGGGTCTGCATTTTTGTTAGGGATTCAGTAGCTGAATGGATGCTTAGAGGAAGACCAGACAGTCACAGATGGGAGACTCACTTTGTACAAAAGGACCTCTCCTGTCTGTCTTGGCTGAAGCTGCTAGGCACACTTGTGGTGGATTAAACGTGTGGGGAGGGACCCTGGCCTGCACCCTGCATGTTGAAGCCCCACTGTCTGCCTGTCCCCTGCAAAGTAGAAAGTGTCAATGAAGTTCTGCAGGGTATTCTCCACTTTGGAGGCCACTCTAGTTTTCAGTGGGAAGTGGGGATCTTGAATGAACACAATGTGCTTCTAGACCCTGGTGGCTCAGTGATGAATAATCCACCTGCATGCAGGAGATGAGGATTCGGTCCCTGGGTCAGGGGGATCCCCTGGAGAAGGAAATGGCAACCCACTCCAGTATTCTTGCCTGGGAAATCCCATGGACAGAGGANCTAGACCTTGGTGGCTCAGTGATGAATAATCCACCTGCATGCAGGAGATAAGGATTCGGTCCCTGGGTCAGGGGGATTCCCTGGAGAAGGAAATGGCAACCCACTCCAGTATTCTTGCCTGGGAAATCCCATGGACAGAGGAGCCTGGTGGGATATGGTCCATGGGGTCGCAAAAAAGATGGACACAACTTAACAACTAAACAACAACAAATATAGATATCTGTATCTCCCTAGAAATATAAGGAAGCCCTGTAGAATTATAAAAACATGTCTAATAAAAAACATGCTTTTTCTTAACTCTCTTTATCCAAAGGGCTTTAAGATGAATGATGTAAAAAACAACAAAAGACTATTTCAAATTCCCAACCTTTCCTGGTTTCCTTCTTCTTCACTATTTGTCTTTTCTCCAGATACCACGGTGATACCGAGAAAACATGAATGCACAGACAATTACAGGGTACAATATGTAGTTACGATCGAAACCCTTTCACTCCACGGTTTCAGTTTGGGTTCATGCATTAAACAAAACACAGATTCCTCACTCTGCGGGTTTGCTCGGAGGTCCAAGGTGGACCTTTTGTTGTAACAGTCTGTGGGTGCTGGTGGCCGATAGCACTCTCTAACCTCCAGCTGAAATCTCGTTGAAAAGGAGCTTTGTTTGCTTGGTTTTCCTGGTGTGGCTTTAACATATGTCCATTTTCCATGGATAGATGAACATTTGACCATCCGTGTGATGTGCCACTTCCTACCTTTGTCCTTCAAAGGTCGAAACAACACCCTTGCTGCCATTAGAATTCCCCTCACAAAGCACAAGGAAATCTCTCCTAAGGCACAGCTAGCCCGCTCTGGGCTTCATAATTAGCTTCTGTAATAAAGTACTTAATCGGAATAGAAGCCCTTACTAATTACAGCAGGAAGTTGGGGCAGGGGGCTTACCCACAGCTGGGGGGAGGCTCTGCAGAGGTGATGGGAATGCATACCCACAAGGGTCCACGGCCACAGAGCCCCAGGCCTTAATTAGCCCCTGCAATTAAAAATGAAAACAATCCTCCATTTTCTCATTAAAAGATGAAAGTCCCTCCCCCACTGTATTAATGGGAATAATAATTTTGCTACTGCAAAGACTGTGCCGATAGCCAAAGACAATGGTTGGTTCCTGCCCCTCAAGACCTTGGCAGCCCCTTAGCTTGCTAAGTTTCAGACACCTCTGCATAAAGGGAGATGGATCAGGGTTATTGTCACAGGTCAGGACACAAAATACTTGGGGATAGGGGTCCTCTTGCCCGTAAGATCACAAGCTATAAACCAAAGTGCACTGCTACATTTGGAATGGATAACCAACAAGGACCTACTGTAAAGAAGCACAGGGAACTCTGCTCAGTGCTATGTGGCAGCCTGGATGGGAGGGGAGTTTGGGGAAGAACAGATACATGCATACGTTTGGCTGAGTCCCTTCGCTGTTCACCTGAAACTATCACAACATTGTTCATCAGCTATACCTCAATATAATATAAAAGTTTTAAAAAAGAAAGAAAAAGCAGGGAGGTTTCCTCCTCGGAACTGCTGGTAGCAATCGGCTCTTCCTCTGCGTTTTGTAAATTCAGCCACAAATTCAGCCAGACAGATGTGGGCAGGGCTTGCGNCAGGATCAAAGAGGGAAAGTCAGAGGGGAGGGGGCCACTCCATAAGATGCATGGGCACAAGTAGGGGCTCACTTGTTTGGCCATTGCCAAACCATAGCCTGCAAGGAGGATCGGGGGGAATAAATACCCTGACCTTGAATGTCTTTGCTGCATTCAGGTCCTCAGACATACCTCTATCTGGACCTGAGGTCTCTGGTGCCTTTTTCAGAGCAACCAAATTTTTGCTTAGCAGCTGCCAACATTTTCAATGACCAATGTGGAGGAGAAAGAAGACTCTTAGACAGAACTGAATTGATCCTTTGTCCCCTCCCAAGTTGATATATGCCTCCACACAACAGTCTACTCTCTGGCCCCCCCATGCTGCTCCCATTCAGACCTTAAAGCAGAGAAGTGGCAAATTTCATTATCTCTGATTTATAGGTGGAAAAAAGTGAGTCCGCAGGGATGGTTGGTCTACAGCTCCATGAGTCCCTCCTGTAAGGGTGTTATAGGAATTGAGCAGAGCCTGATTTGTTGTTAAGAGACAGGCTATGTCTCTCTGGATGTCTGATTACAAGGGATTTGATGTCAGAGCATTTTCATTGCACATTACATATGAACCACTCCTATTAAGGTGACAGAATTTACTGGGAGAGGTTTAGCTCATTCTTTACCTCTGAGCCACCTGGGAACCCCTTCCAACTCCAAGTAAGGCTTTAACTAAAGAAGTAGGCACAACTTCTCAGCTTCCGAGGTGGCACTAGTGTTAAAGAATCTGTCTGCCAATGCAGGAGGCATAAGAAATGTGGGGTCAATCCCTGGGGTGGAAAGATCCCCTGGAGCAGGGCATGCAACACACACTAGCATTCTTGCCTGGAGAATCCTATGGCCAGAGAAGTCTGGTGGGCTACAGTCCACAGGGAAGCACAGAGTCAGACATGACTGAAGCGACTTGGCACACAGCACACCACACCTTCTTTATCCATTCATCTGGCATTGGACATTGAGCTTGTTTCCATATCCTGGCCATTGTAAATCGTGCTGCTGTGGGCATTGGGGCGCATGTGTCCTTTTTTCTTTCTTTTTTTTTTTTTTACTTTATTTTACTTTACAATACTCTATTGGCTTTGCCATACATCGACATGAATCCACCACAGGGGTACATGAGCTCCCAATCCTGAATCCCCCTCCATGATTTTCTCAGGGGATATGCACTACCATGTGTAAAGCAGATAGTGGGAACATGCTATAAAGCACAGGAAGCTCAGCTCGGTGCTCTGTGGTGACCTAGAGGGGTGGGCTTGGGGAGTAGGTGGGAGGAAGGTCCCAGAGGAAGGGGATATTTGTTTACATATAGCTGATTCACTTCACTGTACAGCAGAAACTGGCACAACATTATAAAGCAATTATTTTCCAATAAAAAAAAGCTACTTATGAGATAGAATTCATTTTCAAAATTCTGAGGCAACTGATTTTTTAGTCATATCTCTCAGTTCCTCTGGGTTTTTAATCTCTGGAATTCAGAAACAAAACCCATGCCTTTTGGTTCAGAGAAGGCAATGGCAACCCACTCCAGTACTCTTGCCTGGAAAATCCCATGGACCTAGAGGCCTGGTAGGCTGCAGTCCATGGGGTCGCGAAGAGTTGGATACAACTGAGTGACTTCACTTTCACTTTTCATTTTCATGCATTGGAGAAGAAAATGGCAATCCACTCCAGTGTTCTTGCCTGGAGAATCCCAGGGATAGGGGAGCCTGGTGGGCTGCCGTCTATGGGGTCTCACACAGTCGGACACGACTGAAGAGACTTAGCAGCAGCAGCAGCAGCCTTTTGGTTAATAAGATTTTCCTTTAATGGGTGATAAGGCCAGGTGATTCCTAATCACCAGGCTCTGATTGCTTTCATTAGAACGATAACATATGGACACATGGCCCAACCTCTTCACGGAGCCCTGAAATGGGATCGTAAAAGGGGAGATGAGAAACTCTGGTTTAGATTAAAGTAAATGGCTTGAGGAATTGGCTCTGATGAGCGACAATTTACTGTTGTAAAAGCTCACAGAGATGGACCTTCTGCAGTTTTCTCCTCTCGTGTTTGAGATTCCCTGGCGAGGATGGCGCAGGAGCCTCGTCTTTCTGTTTTTCGAAGTCTTGAGTCCAGTGACGTCAGCTGTACATGAGATGGGTGGACCTCCATCTAAATTCCCAACAAGTATTTAACCCTAGCCTCAAGTCCAATGCACATTCATGATTAGTCAAGCCCCACTGGTTCAGCAAAGCCCGAAGGGACATTGGTGGGATGGGGCCAGGAGAGAAGCCAGTGGGAGACACAGATGTAGAGGGAGTGAGTTATCTCAGACATGGAAGGTGCCCGGGGCAGAGGGATGGACTTTTAACAGCTTTCATGCCTAGGAAAGGTGGGTGAGGGAGGGATGCTGCTTAATAAATTCAAACTGCAGCTTTGACATGTTGTCAGTCAGCAGCCCTGGGGCTTCCCAGGTGAAAGAAAGAAAAGAAAAGAAAGTGAAGTCACTCAGGAATGTCCGGCTCTTTGCGACCCCACGGACTGTAGCCTACCAGACTTCTCTGTCCATGGAATTTTCCAGGCAGGAGCACCTGAGTGGGTTGCCATTTCCTTCTCCAGGGGATCTTCCCAACCCAGGGATCAAACCTAGCTCAGTGGTAAAGAATCCTTCTGCCAATTCAGGAGACTCAAGACATGCAAGTTCGATCCCTGGGGCGGGAAGATCCCCTGGAGGAGGGCATGGCAACCCACTCCAGTATTTTTGCCTGGAGAATCCCATAGACAGAGGAGACTGGAGGGCTACAGTCCATGGGGTCACACAGAGCTGGACAGGACTGACCAACAATAGCAGCCATGGAGGACCAATGGCTGCAGGTCTCAGGAAAGAAAATGAATATTTGTTGATTGCCTCAGAGTGTCAGACTTGGGGTTAGGTTCTCAGACACGTTGCCTCATTTATTCTTTACAACCATAGGAAGCAGACAACATCATTAACCAAACAGATCTGGTTCAAATCCCAAAGACAATGGAAGTGACATGAACTTTATGGTGTTGTTGGGAGAAAGTCAGAGGCCATATATTAAAAAAACGTAGCAGAGTGCCTGATGCATAGTAAACACTCAATGAACATCCCTCTCCCTGACCTCCATCCACCCAGAAACCACCCACAAAACCAATCACAGCAGTAAAACAAAGTCCTACTAGAAGGAGGCCAACATCATTCAGCCTGTTTCACTGACAGGGAAGGTAAGTGTTTTCCAGGATTCTGTCTTGCCAGTGTATTTGTACTTTCTCCATCTTGCATCTCTTGATCCCTGGCCCGGAGATCAAAAAAACTCATATCCCCTGCATTGGCAGACTGATTCTTAACCGCTGGACCACCAGGGAAGCCCAGAGCATTATTTTTTAAAGTCCCAGCTCAAATGTTGTTATCTCCAGTAAGTCTTTTCTGATCCCACTAATTAAATGATGACAGTGAAGATGACAATAATAATACCAGCTACCATCAGTAAAGCAGTAGTTTCTTTTCCTCATTTTACTCAATTCTCATCATCCTATAAAGTAGTTGCTAAAAACAACTAATTAAGAGAATGTTGGTTAATAAAGTGTGTTTATCCTTATAAATGTGAAAGGTTAAGCAACTTGTCCATGTCAGCGGCAGATCTAGGGTTCAGACCAGGTCTGCCTCTGTCTTCTCCCATCCTATAGTGTATCCTGAAACATACCTTCTGAGCCTGAGGGTGTCTTTACTTGTGCTGCTTGCAGGGGGAGCAGGGAATGTAACCTTCCTTGAGTTATAATGTCATTGCATTTTACTTATCTTAGCTCTTCAACTAAAGCATCCTTGAGAGCAGAAATTCATTTATTTTGTCATTCCCACAGTCTTTGTCACAATACATGAAAGGGAGTTGATAAATGTCTCGAATTGAATAAACTTAGCATTTTATTTAAATCGGAGTCTGGAGATTTACTGTAATTACCAGTTAGGTGATTAATAGGGACAGAAACCAGGTGTCTCAATAAGAACCAAGAAATGCTATTCCTCTTTGACCAATAAATAGCATAATAATGGATCAAAGGCGTACTTGCTTCTAGTAAGCATGGTTTGACTTTAACCTGAGAGAAAGAATTATGCATCTAAAATAGTAAAGAATTCCAGAAATCCTCAGAAGGGCATATATTTGGGCCATTGCAACAGAGAAGATTATTCTGGTTATCTATTACTCTTAAAAAAAACCTCTCTAGAACTTTGTGTTGTAAGATGGCATGTTATTATTTCTCACAATTCTGACTGGGCTCAACTGGCTGCTCATCTAGGGGCTCAGAGAGCTGCAGAGAATATCTGAGGAAGCTGTGGTCAACTAAAGATCCACTTGCACTAAAAAGCCAGAAAGCCTCACTCAAAGGCTAGCAGTTGATGCCGGCTGAGAACGCAGCTGAGACAGACCTACATGTGACTTTTCCACGTGGCACTGGATTCTTACAACACTGTGGATAAACTCTGTGTGCATGCGTGCTAAGTCGCTCGGTCGTACCCAACTCTTTGTGACCCCATGGACTGTAGCTCATCCGGCTCCTCTGTCCAAGGGATCTCCAGACAAGAATGATGGAGTGGGTAGCCATTCCCCTTTCCAGGGGATCTTCTCAACCCAGGTATCGAACCTGCATCTCCTGCAACTCCTGCATTGCAGTTCTTTACCATCTGAACCACCAGGGAAGCCCAGATGGATTCTAAGAGTGAGGAATCCAAGATACCAAAAGTGGACCATGAAGGAAGAGAACAAAGTGGAAGAAGCTGCAGGGCTTCTTATGACAGCCTCACCACTTCTGCTGCATTCTACTGGTTAAGCAAGTCCCTAAGCCAGCCGAGATTTAGGAGAAGGCAACTGGGATCACCTATCGACTGAAGAAGCAGCATGCATGTACAGGAATGGGAAGGACCGATGGAGGCAACTTGAAGGGAGCTACCACAAAAGTGCCAAGTAAAAGATGTCTCGTCCAAGGGAAGCGTTTTCTGGCTCGGGGACATGGCTACCTATTGCATTAGCTGGGTACTATTGCATTCCTTTGAGAAACCTTCACTCACAGCTTTTACAGATTCCAAGCTCATCCAGTGGTAAGGGAAGCATAATGAAGACCAAGGCCAAGAAACTATAATAAAAATAGAAAATGCATCACAAAACAAACAGGTTCAACTGGACACATCATACCATCCCAATCTTTTTAATAGCGTAAGACTTTTAATGGGCCCATCCCAATGTGAAGCTCTGTCCTTCAGGTGGGTCTGTCTTGCTGGCCTCCTATGCTCTCTGATCCTTCAGCCTCATTTTCTGAAGCTGTTCTGACCATTAACTTTAACTCTCATGTAACTTCATCTTTCCCCTGGTTCTATGTCTCCACCCAGGCCTTGTGTTTGAACTGTGGACTAGTTTCGTTTCCAAGAAACCCATCTGATTTTTATTATTCACCTTTTCAGCATCTTGCACTATAGCAATTACAGCTCTGATGTCACTTCATTCTTAGAATATTGAGTATTGAAACCTAAAAAGGAAAAAAAAGAACCTATTTTAATCATGGGTTTCAGCACATTTGAGGAGTAACTGATGAGAAAAAGGTGTGTTTCTGGGTATCACTCTCTAGGGGATGCTCTAGCTCTGAGCTGGGAGATGAGGGCAGGAGGATTCCTAACTGATATCCTATGAAGTGGACATAGGATGTGATCTGCATAATGTGATGAAGATAAAGGGAAGAAGAAAAAGAAGACAAGAAAGGCTTGCTCTGCTTCACTCTCAGGGCAGAAGAGCTAAGGGCCTTATAATAGATGATATTTTAAGTCTGTATCAAAAATGTGGGGATTACAAAGCAAGAAATAAAAGTAATAAAACTGTTATTTTCCACCATATAAAAAAACAAGTAGCAAACATTTTGGATTTTAAGAGGCTGTTAAATATACTGCATATCAAAATTTGAGATGTGGTCAAGGCTGTAATTACGGGAAAATGCATAGCTTTAAATGAATTAATTAATAAGGAGAATGAATGTAATTAAATATTCAACTCAAAGAAATAGAAAATGACTTAAATGAGGCAATTAGAAGAAGGTAAGCAGAAATTACTACATTTAAGTCAAAAAAAATCCCTATAGTTGATAAAATAACTGTAAGAACTGATTTCTTTGAAAATATTAATGACACGGACATTGCTCTGGGAAGATTAGTCAAGAGGGAGGTAAGGACAAGTTAAGGGTGGGTAAGGAAATCTACATACATAGAGGAGATTGAGAAATGAGAGAAGTTTACATTCCAGGCTATGTTAAAAATCTTTAAAATCTGGGTGAAATGGGAAACTTACAAAGACTACAAACCTTCTCTAAGAAAAATTAGATAAATAACAAAGGGAAAACTTTGAAAAGTTGTCAAAGAACCATTTCTTCACAGTGTCTAGGCCTAGGAATTTCATGGATAAGTTCTTTCTAGGACTTTACAAAACTTCTTTGCTATTTAAATCACTTTGGCATGGAGAGAAAAAAATGAAAGTTACCTAATCTGCTTTTAAAAAGTGAAGATAACCTTAAATGTGAAACTGCAGAGTATCTCTCAAAAGAATACTGTCAGCTTTTCTTATTAATATAAATAGAAAAAAAATCCTCTCATATCAGTAAATAAAATATATCACTTGACCAGGTAGGTTTTTCTTTAGATTTATAAGGAATGTATTTTAACATGTTAATAACCAAAAGGAAAAAGTAATTTCAATAAATTCCAAAAGACATTTTATAGAATGTACTTATATTCTTGACTTGAAGAGTTCTGAGGGGTCCAATAATATGTGTTCATGGTTCACAGAATTAACAGAATTATCTGAAACGGCCGACCACTGTCACATTTGGCTTTGTCACGCCAGGAACAATGAGAAGATCTCTAAACCTGAGACAGAGACACATGCACACAAAACACACAACTGTGTATGGGATGGGGCGGGAGGAGGCTCCTATTATAAGAAAACTAGAATCAATGATGAGAGTCATTGGCTGCACAAAATGGAGAAAGAGCCATGAGCTTAATTATCCGAGGAAAACAACTTGAAAATATATTCTGTATCAGAATTTGTTGTCCATGGCATTCTGAAATTCCCCCTGTACAGCTGAGAGTTCTTGCTTACGTCTTCCTCCTTAAATTTGAACACGTGTCTTTCTTTCATTTGGGAAAATTATACCCTATTATTGCTTAAGAATTCCATCCCATGCATTTTCACTATTCCTTTCTTCTGAAATTCCTGTTAGGTTGACATTGGACTTCCTGAATCCATCCTTCTTTTTTTTTTCCTACCTAAATATTTATTTTTACTTACTTATTTATTTTGTTGTGTCAGGCAGTATAGAATCTTTATGACATGCAAGAAATTAGAAAGTTTATTCCCACAAAATCTTCTTGAAAAGATTCTGGCATGAAAAAAATAAAACCAAGGGACTAAACAGGGTGTAAGAAGCAGCCAAAGATATAAATGACAAACTTACATAAAATAATATATAAGCTGGGTTTAAGGCTCAGGATTTAAATTTAAATTCATACTATATAATACTGTCTTTCATTTATGGACACATACAGATAAAGTAAAATATACAGCCACAAAAGAAATGATACATTGCAAATTCAAAATAGAGTTTCCTCTGGGGAATGAGGAGTAATAGGCTTGGGATGGTGTCCAAAGGGGGTTCAATTATATAGGTAATGTTTTCTTTCTTAAAAAAAAAAAAGATAAAGACTGAACAAATATAGGTAAGTGTTAACATGTGTCAAATCTGGGTATTGAAAACATGGTTTGTTACATTCATATTTATCACTTTATTTGCATTTGAATATTTTCAGGATTATTTTAAAGGGTGGGTTAGAATTGCTGGAATAGAGAAAGCTTGGGTAGGTAACCCCTTAAAATATTTTGTTTGTGGTGAAAGAGCTGAGGGGTGGGGCAGATATTGGAGTGGGTTGTGGTATCTGGGATTTATTTATGGAGGGATCTGATAGAGGGGAGAAGTTGAGCCATGGAGCAAGGAGGGCAACCTGTAGGAGGAAGCATTTGCCTTTCCAGCAACAGGAAGTCACTTCTTCCCCTTGAACATGAGGAGGAAAGACAGAGATGCAGACATTAGAGATGAAGATGGATTTACAGAACATGATGGTGAGCTTATGAAGCAATTTTCCCAAAATGTATTCTATTTTATTAGTGATATACAAGTTAAAATCATCATCTAAAAGAACAGAATGATGTCATTTGTGAGCAATATAGATGGACCTAGAGATTTTCATGTTGAGTGAAATAGGTCAGACAGAGAAGGGTCTGCTTAAAACCCCCTGGACTGCATACCTGGCTGAACCCAGGTAAGACCTCCATATAAACTTTCAGATTTAAACACAAACCTGCACCTGATGCAAAGAACTGACTCATTAGAAGAGACCCTGGTACTCAGAAAGATTGAAGGCAAAAGGAGAAGGGGGCAGCAGAGGATAAGATGGTTAGGTAGCATCACCAACTCAATGGCCACGAATCTGAGCAAACTCCAGGAGATAGGGAAGGACAGGGAAGCCTGGTGTGCTGCAGTCCAGGGGGTCTCAGAGAGTCAGACATGACTTAGTGACTGAACAACAAAAACAACAACAGCTGATATCTAAGTTCCCTGGATGATTCATCCTGCCACCTACCAACCTGGAGCATGCTTTGTATCCTTTTTGCTGTTTCCTTGTCCTCTGTGTATGAAATCCAGGCTCCAGTTTCACCCTGGAAGCTCCCAAGATTTTAAGTCAACAGTTATATCATCTGCCTTTCCCCCCCTCCAAATATTAAGCATCTACTTTGGTGCAAAAAAAGAAAAAACACTGTACTCTCCTTTGCGTCATTTTGGAAGTGTTGATCATAACTAAAATCAGAACTGAATCATGACCTTCATAAGAACAGCGACAGGCTTGGCCCTGAGCACAGCAGGGAAGCCCAGTGTTTACTGATAACAGATGAAAGTGTGACATCATTATTTTCTGCAGGATGACCTTTGACACCAGAAAGTCATGCAGGAAGCTGAAAACCTTCCTTTGAAAAGTGCAGAAAAGTCTCCGGTGACTGAAGATGTGGGGCTGTCAGTCCCTTGGACCCTCCCAGGAAATCTGCACCTTGAAGTCACACGGTGGGCTGTCCATTCCCATGGGCAGACTCTGCCCGAATAGAAGTCAATGTCTTTAAATGAGAAAACACAGCAAGAGTTATACTTTCCTATAAACTTGTTTATTGGTTTTCTGAGAGGCGGTCAGGTGGGGGTGATTTGCCAACCTAAATAGATTAGCACTTGATGGAGCACCGTCCTCCGCCTTCCTGAGGTCCCCTTCAAGCACACCCTGAGCTCCTCTTTGCTTTCTTTTTTTTCCCTAGCACTTAATATTATAGATGGTGGTGGTGGTTTAGTCGCTAAGTCGTGTCCAACTCTTGCGACCCCATGGACTATAGCCCATCAGGCTCCTCTGTCCATGGGATTCTCCAGGCAAAACTACTGGAATGGGTTGCCATTTCCTTCTCCAGGGGGTCTTTCGAACTCTATATTTCATGTGTTTGTTTCTTTGTCTGTCTTCCTTCACAACAGGGATTTGTGTCTCATTGACAGCTGGGTCCTTTGTGCCTCAAACAGTGCCAGGCACATAGTAGGTAGTCGAAACATAACCAAGGAAGGGATGAATGGATGGATGAATTCATGCCTCTGTCAAGAACCAGCAAAGACTAGGTGATGAGTGGGTGACGCACAAAGGGTGAATGCAGCTTGCCGGCTCATGGTTCCCTCTGCCATCACATGGAACAAGCATGTTAGGTGCTCCCAGCACAATCCTGGGTCCAGCTCTGATTTCAGCCTGAGTCCTGGGCAAGCTCACGTTGACCTTGTTCATGTGTGATGGGGAGGACCGTTCCCCTTCTTCCCTGGAGTCCTCTCTGATACATGGGAACCTGGGGGTCTGGCCATGTGCACCCACAGAACACCTAAGCCAACATCTCCTGAGGTGACCCTCCACCTATGGCGGGTGGGCTGGACCTGGTGGGTAAAGGCTGCAGCATTGCTCTGCTGATGGCCCACTCTAGAAGTGCTCCGTATCTAGAAGCTTCTCTGCATCTCAGGTCCTGAAGAATTAGTCTCCCTTTGCTGGCCCTGTAGTGTTTTTTCTTTTTTTCTTCTTCCCTGAGTCATTTTTCTTCCCCCATCTTTCTTGCTTCCTGGGCCACCTCCCATACAAAGTACCTTGTCTTGGGTTTGCTTATGTTGAACCTAAGGCTGAAACAGGAGGGTATTTAAATTCACCAAAGGATGAGTTACAGACACAAGCTACCCCGCCTCGCTTCTCCAAAATTACTGTGTGAACATTAGATTAGGAGTCAGAACCGAGATTCTCCTTCTGGTTTAAGACAGCTTTTGACTCACTGGGTGGTGTCAACGCAGTGAAGCACACTTAAGGCCCCATCTTGAAAGTCACCTCACTTGTTAATGAACATTTCTCTGTGTCTGACCTAAGACTTCTCATTTTCCTGTGAATGGGAACACTTTGGAGCTGCCAGGTCCAGGGCATTTCTCTTCATGCCCATTTCCTAGTAAACTTGGGTTTGTTCTTGTTCACAGGTATGCAGCTCAGATGGTACACAGTGGTGGGAGGCAGAGAAAGTGGTGCCCATCAGAGGCCAGACAGGGCTTCCATCCTCCAGCTGATGGCACTTGAGATGAGATGACTCCGACCCTGGGGTGTCAGCTCCACTTCCAAAACCCCCCTACTTGAGGGTCTTTCCAACTGGGTTTTAGGGAGCCTGTTTTGAAAGTGTAGAATTTGGGTTCCATTTCCCCATGATTGACCTGTTTCAGATTAATTGGGAAAAAAAGCCATTCACCAGCTCAGAACTATTTTATGTCAAATCCAACCACATAGAATCAGTGTGTTATTTGTGCTTCTGTCTCCTCATGACTCTGCCTGAGGCTGCTCCTATCACCATTTTGTATATTTCTGAACATGTTAGAGATGTGTCTTTGATAAGATACCTTGAGCGTTGGAATTGAGAAAGAGTCCAACCACAAACACCTACTCAGGTGAGATCGCAAAAGTTAATGCGTGTCTGGACCCTGTGTGTCACACCTGCCTGTGTTGATAGTGATGCTCTGATCAGCTGTGTGATAACAGGTCCTGTGCTGACAAACCTGTATTGTTGGTTTTGGGTGTTTGTCGTCTAAGTTTCTTACTTAAAAAAAAATTAGATATTGTTAGTGATCCAACTTTCAACTCTTCCTCAAGCAGCCTTCTGGACAGTTTCCCTTCTTGAGTTTGTTGACCCAAGAACATCAAAAGCAAACAACAAACAAATCTATCATTTACAGTGATTTACTTGTGAAATTTCGACTTTTCCGCACAACCAACCAAAACGTGGAGAACAAATGGATTGCTAAAGCTGATACGTAATGGCAACTCTTGGCCTTCAGCTCTGATTTGAGATATTCTCTCTTTTTTATTTTTTGCTGTGGACCATTTTTAAAGTCTTTATTGAATTTGTTGCAATTTTGTTTCTGTTTTATGTTTTAGTGTTTTGACTGCAAGGTATGTGGGATCTTAGCTCCCCACTCAGGAACTGAACCCGCAACCCCTATATTGAAAGGTGAAGTCTTAACCACTAGACTTCCAGGGAAGTTCTGAGATATTTCTATTTATAAAAATTGCCTCCTTCTGTCACTAGTTAGCAGTGTACGTTTGCACTTACAAATAGCTATTATTAGATACTGCCTTTTTCTATTTAATATAGTGAAGATTCGTGTGAAATCTAATTTTAAAGAGTTCTTGCTGCTGAAAGAAAAATTCTGAATGGAATTTTTCTGCTCATAGGCATATTCCAAGGGATAGTGAGTGAATTCCTATTCGTGAGATGAAAAAACATTGTCTCCTCAAAGTCTGGTTGGCTATTACCTGTCACCTAGATTCATTCCCAATCACCCTAGCTCTTTTACTTCGCTTTAACATCACTGGCCAATAATCTACTGGTGTAGTTGGGGAGGAAAATAAATGTGGTATATCAAAAATTAAAAGGACATTATTAAAGATAGATTGTTTAGTTGATGAACACTGTCTGGAGGTCAGATCACTGCCTGTTTCCATTGTAGCAAGTTAAATTGGAAGACTCTGAGAGAGCTCTAGGGATGCAAAACAAAGCGAGTAAGACATGTACCTTGCTGCTTAGAGATGCTCCTTCATCCTCTACCTTTTATCCTAAAGCAGGCATTATTCTGAACATTTTTATTCAGAAGCCACTTATCCTGCTTGTTTACCTTGAAGCCTATGTCTTAAAAAAAAAAAATTAAAAGATGAAGGCTAGTAGTTTAGAGCACCCTCCTCATTCCCCACATCGCCCAGAACCTACACCTACATTCCTCAAGATGCAAAAACTGCACACAGAGAGGCACAACTGTTATCTTTTTTTTTGCATTTAAGCTGCAGGGAAGGAGGGAATATACATAAGTTCTTTCAAAACAGAAGAATGAGTTCAGTGCAAATATGGCTAATGACTTTCAGATGCATATTGTCTGTTCAGCATCAGTTAGTCAAGGGATTTCTTTCTGACCATGAAGAAATCATACAGAACAATCTCACATGGTCTCAGGTGTAGCCTCAGGTGTCTGGATCCAAGGCCAGTCTGGACAATTTGGAGACATGGAAAGAGACATACTCACTGGAGTGGATGAAGACAGCACACTGGAAGGTAGCCAGACCCAGGGTGTAGTTGGCACTTGGGGGCTCAACTGGATTTCCATATATGGAGATCACTTACCCTCCAATTTGTTGTCAACAGTTTATTTCAAAGCCAGTGATTCGGAACTTGAAATTTAGTCATGCTATAAATGATGCCCAGACTCTTTTTGCTTGTGCTTCATATTATCATTGCCCTGCACAGAGCAATCCCAAATAAAACTGGAAATAATGTTTGTGGTACAGAGAACACCATTCCTCTGAGCAGTCAGTTTTCTCTCTATTCTCTGGGTAAGAAAATTGGGTAGGGGTTCCCTGGTGGCTTAGATGGTAAAGAATCTGCCTGCAATGCAGCAGACCTGGGTTCGATCCCTGGGTCAGGAAGATCCCATTGAGAAAGGAGAATGACAACCCACTTCTATATTCTTGCCTGAAGAATCCCATGGACAGAGGAGCCTGGTGGCTACAGTCCACAGGGTCACAGAATCTGACATGACCGAATTACTAACACAAAGCAGTAAAAGAAACGAAATAAAACTGGAAGGAGTATGTGGACAATGCTCCTATGGTTCTTAACTACTAACGCAAAGCATAACCTAATTGGAATTAGAAAATCCAGATTCTGCCACACACTTGAGGGACTCTGACAAGCTGGTTAACCTCTCCCTTTGGCTATGATGTGATGTCAAGACTGTCCCTGTGCAGATCCGTAAGGCTGGTGAGAAGTGGGGAGCACTGCTGACCCTTTTCATCCGAAATGTGTAACTGTAAGCGTCTAATGGGTTGACAGCCATACACCCCCCTAGTCTGTTCCAGCTCCCAACCTCCAGCATGACTGTCTCGTGTCTCCTTCCTCAGATGCTCAGGTCTCCTCCTTTGTCTCAGAGAACATGTGCTGCGTGCTCAGTCATTCAGTCACGTCCATCTCTTTGGGACCCAGTGGACTATAGCCCGCCAGGCTCCTCTGTCGGGGATTCTCTGGGCAAACCCACTGAAGTGGGTTGCCATTTCCTCCTATGGGGCTCTTCCTAACCCAGGGATGGAATTCGGGTCTCCTGAATTAACAGGTGGGTCCTTTACCATTGAGCCAACTGGGAAGCCCTGCTCAGAGAACAGAAGCAACCAAATGTGACTCCCTCATGGCTCTGGTGGCTCAGAGGTTAAAGCGTCTGCCTGCAATGCAGGAGCCCTGGGTTCGATCCCTGGGTCGGGAAGTTCCCCTGGAGAAGGAAATGGCAACCCACTCCAATATTCTTGCCTGGAGAATCCCAAGGACGGAGGAGCCTGGTGGGCTACAGTTCATGGGGTCGCAAAGAGTCGGACACGACTGAGCGACTTCACTTTCCTGGCTCTCCCACCTAATCCACCCGTCTATCTGCACCCGGACCCAAAGTCTCTACCTTCTCCCTGATGAGCTGTTACAGTGTCATGTTCTTCTGGAGGATGCCCTATTTGTCTTCCCATCAGAGGCTTTCCCTCCATGAACTCACTGGATTTCAGGTCCTCTTTCCTCCTAATGAGCACTGCTTCTCTAACGACGTCGCTTCCCTCTCCTTTATTGTCAGCTTTTCCTATCCACTAGCTCATTCCGTTCAGCACATAAAGATGCTACATGTCCCGTCTTATAAAAGCCTCTTTGGTCAACTAAAGATGAATTGGGAATGGGCGGAGCGGGTGGTCGAATTTGTTGGGCTTAGATTCCCTTCTTGGATTGCACATCTCTTCTAAGTTTTTGTTTAGTTCCCAGGTACATCTTTTCTCCTTAGATGTTAAGCTCCTTGATGATGCATTTCTTTGGTTCCCTGGAGCCTTGTGTGTATAAGACATTCAATAAACACGTGCTGAGTGAGTGGACTGAATGATGGGATTTTATTTCGTCACCAAAATGACCCCAGCATTGAATATGCTGCTTTTCAGTCTTGCTTTTCTCCTAGTGTTACTGTCAAGTTAGCAACTGGTTGTGAAGGAAGCGTCATCCCTGGACTGTGATGTCTCATGTCTACCTGGCCCCGGCTGAGCTAGACTTCATCCCTGCAGGCAGGCCATTGCCGCAGGACAAATATGCCGTCCCCCAGAGCAAAGTCCATACACGGCTCCCCACACAGAAGCCAGCAGGGAAGATGCAAGAGCGACAGTCGGGGTGCTCAGTGGGTCCTGCGCTGTGGATAAAGAACAATTCCTGACAAAATGAGGAGGTTGAAACCGTTTGGAGATTAAAAAAAAAATCCTGCCTGTCATTCTGTGGCATGGAGCTATATTCGCATTTTATCTGGTGGATATGATTCTCTTTGATCAGGTTGGCCTTTGAAGGGATTTGGAGCAGAAAAGATAATCCCAACTTTGAGCATAAATCAGGGGCTGTGGGCTGATGGATGCCTGGCACTTTCTTATGATAATGTACGGTTGGGGGATGGTGGAGGGGAAAATACCACAGCCTTATCTCAGCACAGCAGCAGCCAAGGCGGGGGAAAGAGCCTTGAGTCCAAAGGGACGGATTGGGGGCATGAGTAGGGCTTTTTTTTTTTTTTTTTAAGAAATTGTGAAACTGAGCTAAAAATGCTCTGGACCATGGCCACAAATATAGCATTTCAGAACTTGCAAGTGGCAAAGAACCAAAACAACGTGGCCAAAGTGACTGCAGCCCTTCCTCTCTGATTCTATTTGCTGTTGCTAAAATTTCCGGGAACACTGCATTCTCTTTTGGGGACCATTTAGGTATGAATGGGAGAAGAAACCCTTTCCTGTGGCCTCTCCTGTTCTTGTCTTTGCGGAAGTGCATGCACGGAGCTCTGGGACCACAGGTTACTGTCAGAAGGACCCGGGGTGGGGTGGGTACCTGGGGCCCTGGGAGTACTGAGTGATTCTGCACCAGAGCAAATCGACAGCATCTGCCTATACTGGTGCCCCATCTTCATAACCACAAGGAAGAATCCAAGTCATCCTAAACAGCCAGCATGTTACCACTGATTTAATTCTCAGCTGCCTAAATTCCAGTGTCTGGCTCAGGGCTTCTGGTGGCCTCTGTGACCACGTCCACAGGCACCTCCTTCCCCTTACGAAGGTCAGGGAGATGACAGGGTGATGGGGAACAGTGTGCTCACTGGTTAGTCATGCCCGCCTCTTTGCGACCCCACGGACTGTAGCCCGCCAGGCTCCTCTGTCCATGGGGTTTCCCAGCAAGGATACTGGAGTGGGTTGCCATTTCCTCCTCTAGGGGATCTTCCTGACCCAGGGATCAAACCCACATCTCCTGCAATGAGAGCAGATTCTTTACTGTCTGAGCCACCTGGGAAGCCTCTCTGAACCTCTACAGGTTTTAAAATCTTTCTTCTCCCCTAAATATGATACAGGCCTGCAATGCAAAAGTTCACACATTTCTTCTGATTTAATGAAATGGAGATAAACAACAAGGTCCTACTGTATAGCTCAGGGGACTATACTCAATTTCCACCCTTCCACCGCTGAATTGGTCTTCCTCTTCTCAGTGTCCAAATCCTCTTTATCTCTTCCATTTGAGGTTTCCTGTATTTTCACAGCTGGCCATAACCTTTCCTTTCTTACCTGCTCCCAACTCCCATGCTGCTTATAACATACTGTAAAGATTCTAGCTCACTTCTTAAAATTTTTATTTAGCATCATTATTTATGTACACTTTTGAGCTCACTTCCAGGCTGTTATCTCTTTAATATTTATTGAAAAAAGTGTACAGGAAGTCAAAAAGTTTAAGAGGGAATAAAAAAATATATACAGGAGACAACCCAAAATGTTTGTTGAACAATAAATAAATCATACATTTAGAATATTAATGGAAAGCCTCAACTCTCTGAAATTTAGCTTTATGTAATATATCAAGTAATGCTGATCAAATGACCCTCATAACCTAATAGAAGTTATTGACCAGCTGAAAGACAATGGAGAGGACTCTCAATACTGAACTAGGAGACAGGAGAACTGAGTTGAAGACCCTGATCTGTTGCTAACTACTTGGTAACTTCAGAAAATACATTTGACCTGTCATCTACTTTCCACACCATCTTGAATAGAGTAACATGATTGGATGAGATGGTCTTTGAGGACCCTAAAGGATGTCGTGATTAAAGAATTCATTCAACAGGTTGTTTGGTAATTCAACACTTAGGATAGACTCATATCGACCAGTTTGGTTGACCTGTAGAATATTAGTGAATGGCCATCCAAGAATTCCACTGGGGAAAGGCCATGAAAATGAAAAGGTCAGAAGTGGACACCTCTACAAAAATGGCTAGAAAATCTGAAAGACTAAGCGAGGACAGCCATTCCTCATTACTCTGA
>SJYV01054125.1:1164182-1218701 GCA_006410875.1 Neotragus pygmaeus | reverse complement strand
CTCAATCTTTCCCAGCATCAGGGTCTTTTCAAATAAGTCAGTTCTCCGCATCAGGTGGCCAAAGGATTGGAATTTCAGCTTCAACATCAGTCCTTCCAAATGAACACCCAGGACTGATTTCCTTTAGGATGGACTGGTTGGATCTCCTGGCAGTCCAAGGGACTCTCAAGAGTCTTCTCCAACACCACAGTTCAAAAGCATCAATTCTTCGATGCTCAGCTTTTTTTATAGTCCAACTCTCATATCCATACATGACCACAGGAAAAACCATAGCCTTGACTAGATGGACCTTGGTTGGCAAAGTAATGTCTCTGCCTTTTAATATGCATCATGCTCTCAGTGACAACAAAACACAAAATCAAAGCCATTACCTAAATGGTTAACTCATTTTTCCATTGTATATACAGGAAGTAATTTTACTTTATTTGGATGGTAGACCCACACTGACAGATTCTGTGCAGCCCTCGATGCTATGCATAATTTTAAACAATCAGTGTATCACCTTTTAAATGAATTCCCAATTTGTGCCTTCAGGGACACAATTGTTTATTAGAGAGAAGACTGTCACCCATGCAGTCAGCTTTACCTCATAACAAATTGCCTTGTGTTTGAAACTTTTCTCTTTCTATTGCCCTTAGGTAACATCAGTTACATTCTTCCATATCACTCACTCCCTCTAGCAATGTGTTCATTTTCCACTGACTTGGCTCACTGGGGCACTTCACCCCCTGGTGTTTCCAAGGAACCCTGAAATTAACACAGACTTTTCTAATTATTTAATCTATGCAGAGTAAACCATTCCCTCTTGTATATCCAGAAAATCATGTATATCTTCATCATCTGGTTCCCAAAGGTCTTCCCTCCTCATTAATCCTAAATGACTTAGTTATTCTTCAGTTTAAATAGAGACGTGCCAAATTACAGGTCATAAATGAAATGTGTGATTTTTCCATCCTTCAGAGCTGCTTTTGTGTTTGCTGTTTCTTAAACACAATCAGCTCCAAATAATTCTAATGCCACAGAAGCATAATTTGGGATGGTGCACTCTGCTCCCTTTCAGCTGCCTCTGGCCTAGTGATGGTGTGTAAAGATGTGGTGAGTACTACCTCGGCCATCTCTCTTCTATACTCCAGACTCATCTCTCAGCTTCTGTCTGACCATGCTGTGTCAGACGTGTCCTGTGTCAGTGTGTGTGGTTCCTCCTGGGTGTCTCTGACTGTCCCCTGGCTCGGCTCTCCATGGCTGTGACTCACACTGGTATTTCATCCATTCCTGCCTCTCTTCTCAGGGTTTATCCCAGGAGGGGAAGGGACCAAAAGCACTGGAATCTCACATCTTTGTCCCCTCACTGTGGTCCCTATCCCTGCTCCTTCCGAGGACCTTCTTCAGCTCTCCATCAGGGGTCTATGACATATCCTTGAACTGGCACTGTGAAGCTGGGCTTCCCTGGTGGCTCAGACGATAAAGAATCTGCTTGCAATGCAGGAGATCTGGGTTCAATTCCTGGGTCGGGAAGATCCCCTGGAGAAGGGAATGGCTACTTACTCAAGTCTTCTTGCCTAGAGAATTCCGTGGACAAAGGAACCTGATGAGCTTGCAGTCCGTGGGTTGCAAAGAGTCAGACATGACTGACTTGGGGTGCCCTGGTGGCTCAGATGGTAAAGAATTTGCTTATATTTGAGGAGATCTGGGTTTGATCCCTGGGTTTCTAAGACACATTCTTGAGCTGGCATTGATTCAACCCCAATTACTAAGCCACATGGCAAAGTAGATGCAGGGAAATGAAGTGTATAATGGGACTGAGAGAAGATTCAAAGTCTTCTCTTGATCATATTTGCTTTACGGGTACAGGGTACAGTGAGGCTCCAGTCTCACTGCGTGACCATGGCCAAAGCTATTACAACTGGTGACAGTGATCACAATAGCCTGTGTGTCTATCGACACAGAAGCAACAAACGACCGGCCACTTGGGATCCCAAACAGCATTTCGGTTTCATGCTGAGGACAATGCCTGTTGTACCTACCTGTGTATCCACAGCACCTGTAGGTGGCATGTATCAGCGGTAAGTGTGTGGAATGAAGGATGCATAAACATAGAGGAGGGTAGAGCAGGAGAGACACAGAAACGAATGAAATAACCAATAACCAAACAGCTGTAACAGCACAGATGGTAAGGGAATCCTCCAGCATGGGGGAAAAATACATCCCACTACCAGACCCCTGGAAAACAATCAACAGATTTCTAAAGAATTCTGACAAAGGTCCAGTCAAGGGCATGTCAACCACTCTGGAGTTTTATCCATTTTGCTTTTATTTCCCCTTCTTTTATGATATTCTTTCCCCACTGGCCAACAGATTGCAGCCTTAAGGTAAGAATATTTCACTTAATGTAAAACACTGGTTTTCAATACATCCACGTAACTGGAGATCTTCTATCAGAAAATCACACTCGGCAAAGCCTAGAGGATTGAGACAACATGTGTCCCACCTCTTTTCAGTAGACTGAAATCATACGTCCCACATCCTCATTTCAACAATTAAAATGACACATTCATCATCTTCCTTCCTTTTGTTCTTATTTCATGCTATCCTAGCTCCTCCCCGATCCTCTGGTGGATGGTGCTGAGAGCATCCCAAAGCAGGCCCACATGAATCCCGTATGTTTCCACTAAGCCATGTGAAATGCATCCTTGGGCTATAGGAAAGCCCTCCTCACAGTCTCCATATGTCCCAGTGCAGCCAACCCCAGATGGCCCTGCTTCAGACAGTGTCTTGAGAGTGAAGTCGCTCAGTAGTGTCCAACTCTTTGTGACCCCATGGACTGTAGCCTACCAGGCTCCTCCATCCATGGGATTTTCCAGGCAAGAGTACTGGAGTGGGGTGCCTTTTTCTTCTCCAGGAGATCTTCCTGATTCAGGGATTGAACCCTGGTNAACTCTTTGTGACCCCATGGACTGTAGCCTACCAGGCTCCTCCATCCATGGGATTTTCCAGGCAAGAGTACTGGAGTGGGGTGCCTTTTTCTTCTCCAGGAGATCTTCCTGATTCAGGGATTGAACCCTGGTCTCCAGTGTCTTGAAGTGGATCTTTATTTTCATGGCTCCCAGGGCTCATTGTGTACCCCAGCCATCTCTCTTCTCCCCACCTGAGTAGGCCCCCATGTGACCAAGCTCTACCTCATGCTTTGCAAATTGGCAGCTTTCGACCCTGAGATCTCAAGCAACTTTTTACTATTTTGGTGAAGTAACCAAACTTTTGTTTTCCAAGCATGGCAGTTAGAAGGGGCGTCTAGGAATTAGAAGCAAGTGCTTTTATCATGACGGCATTCATTGTTTGCCAAAATAGTATGTCAGCTATGCTCTGGCTGCAAGTAACCAAATACCAGAAGAAATGTTGCTTGAACACTAGGAATTCAGGGCCGGTAGGGGTCTCACAGATGTGGCAGGCCAGGTCACATTCTCTGTGATTCCCTTGGTCTTCTCTCTTAGTCATTCACTGGTGGTCACAAGGCAATGGGTCACCTCCAAAATCGGAGATATTCGAAGTAGGCGTTGGGGCAGAGGGCTCCTCTGTAAAAGCAAGTCTCTCATCTATCAGAGCAGAAATTCCTTCTTGTAAACAAAGCTCCCTCTTTCTCTTGGTAGATTTCCTTTTGGGGTCCAGAACCCACAACTTGATCATAAATCCATTCCCCAGTGTTCTCGGTTGTGAGATTCAGACACTGTCTTTTCCAGTAGCGGGGACGGGGTTGGGGGGGAGGGGAGGCTCTGTATCCACCATGTCTATTATTATTATTGTCTGTATTCTGATGTTTTGGCACATGGGCTCTTACTGACCCTGAAACCACTGCCTCTCCCAGGGATCAGTGGTAAAGAATCTGCCTGCCAATACAGGAGACTCAGGAGATATGGGTTCTATCCCTGGGTCAGGAAGATCCTCTGGAGAAGGAAATGGCAACCCACTCCAGTATTCTTGCCTGAAAAATCCCATGGACAGGAGCTTGGCGGGCTACTGTCTGTGGGGTCACAAAGAATCAGACACAAGCTAGTGACTAAATAGTAAGAAGAGAGAGTGAACGATTGGCTCCCTTTTCAAATGGAAACCTACCAATCCAGGACCCACATACCAACCACCATGTGAGACCGAGGGGTCTCATACTTAGGCCACGATTTCTCTTCCTTAATTATCCCAGGGCAGGTACCAGACAACCAGGGACAGTCCCTGTGCCCTGGAGTCCGCTGAAACTACCCAAGTTAGCCAGTCCTAAATCTGCCTGGGCTGTTCCTCCCCACAGAAGCTGCATCAGGGCTCATGCCCACAATCCGTCCTTCTCCCTCTGGCTTCTGATCAGCCCTGGGGCATCTCCAGGTGGCCTTTCCTAAAGGTTCTCTCATCTTGGAAGCTGTGAATGACAAATTCTCTTTTTTTAACGATTTTTTTTAATGTGGACCATTTTTAAAGTCTTTATTGAATTTATTACAATATTGCTTATGTTTTATGTTTTGCTTTTTTTTTTGGCCACAGGGCATGTGGGATCTTAGCTCCCTGATCAGGGATCGAACCCACACTCCCTGCATTGGAAGGCGAAATCTTAACCACTGTGCCACCAGGGAAGTCCTGTAAATTCTCTTTTTGATCACATTCCCCTCCCCCCACCCCCGATCTGCTGGCCTAACTGAACCTCACATTTTCTATGAATGTACTATATTTTAGGACAAGCTCTGATGACATCAAACCTTTCTGCAAGAGCTTTCCTCTTTTAGGGAAAAACAGGAAAAGGAAGGTTCTTTCTTTCCATCTGAAAGGATTTATTCTGATTCTCCTTTGCTGCATGACAAATTACCTTATGATTTGGTAGCTTCAAATAATGATGATTTTATTATCTCTCAAGGTTTCTGTGAGTCAGGCATCTAAGCAGGATTTGGATGGACAGTCTTGGCTTCTGGTCATTCATATGGTTGCCATCAGACATGTCTGCAGCTATAACAGCATGGGCTGAAGAAGCTTGGTCAGCCATTGGTCTGTGTATTATCTCAGTTAATCTTATGTATTCATCCTTTGAGACACACACTATTAATGAACATAATTTTATAGATGGGGACAAGGACTCACATAGTTAAGTAATTCATCAAGTTGACCCTGCTGCTAAATGGAATCATTACTCAGGGTAGCAGCCCTTCCTTCCTTCAGTCATTCTACATCAAGTTAATTTACCCTGATGTCTTCATCACACACCCTGATGCCTGCAACAATCTTATGCATTCATTGGTCTTTGAGTAATTTGTCTCTCTTCTCCAGTGGAATGCGGAGTCCTTGAGAGCAGGGACATGGCTCCTCTCACTCACTTCTTCATCCCCAGAGACCAGAGCAGGGTCTGGCACATCGCATGTGCTGATTGAGGGGCTGTTGAATGATGCTCAGACTTTGGGTTTATTCTGTTTTGACCAATAGCCTGATGACCCAGGTGGCACATGGGGGTCCCATCTGCTACAACTCCAGACTCTAGAAACTGTCCCACCAGCCTGAAGGCTGTTCCTCCTCCCGGATGCTTTGGCAAGTCTCTCTTTCCATCCTTAAACATCTCTCCTGAAGCCTAATCAGCGACTGTTGGGAGTTCAGAACCCATATCCACTCTTCTCCTTACTTCTCTTTTCTTTTCCAATTATTCTGAGTCCCACCTCTACCCTGATGATCAAGCTATGGCAGGCCTGGCACTTATGGCCCAAGAGATCCATGAAACAAAGCCTTCCTCCTTCATCCAGGACACCTGGAGCGGCCTGTAAATCATGGATTGGCCAAAAAAGTGCATTTGGGTTTTTCCATAACATCTTACAGGAAAATCCAAAGGTATTTTTTGATCAACCCAATATTTAGTGGTAGCTGATGGGCAGATGGTGTAGCCAGAAACTAAATCTCCTCCACCATTATCTTCCCTTGGAGAAAACTGCCAGAAAAGGCGTAGTAGACACACACACACATACTGTATCCTCTAAGCTTCATTGACACACACTGTTTTACTTTCTGGATGGCCTGAGTTTCTTCCTGTAGCATTTGTTAAGTGGGAAGGATGGCTGGGCTCATTACATTAGAGACCCTGGGGAGAGGACCCCAGACAGTCTGGTTCTCCTTCCTTCAGAAACACAGATGCATGAGCCCTTGGGGGTCCAGCATCCATTTATGACAACAGAGTTGGAGGCCTGTGTGTGTGTGAGCAGGTGTAATACTATGACCTTCATAACAACCACTTTGTCTTGACAATAAACCTCTAATCCAACCTTCACTTCCCATAGAAGGGGGAAACCTATTTTCTTTAATGACTTTCAAAGTTGGCTTAAAACTCAACATTCAAAAAACTAAAACTATGGCAGCATCTGGTCCCATCACTTCATGGCAAATAGGTGGGGAAAAAGTGGAAACAGTGGGAGATTTTATTTTCTTGGACTCCAAAATCACTGTGGATGGTGACTGCAGCCACAAAATTAAAAGACGGTTACTCCTTGGAAGGAAAGCTATGACAAACCTAGACAGCATACTAAAAAGTAGAGACACCACTTTGCAGACAGAGGTCCATCTAGTCAAAGCTATGGTTTTTTCCAGTAGTCATGTGTAGATGTGAGAGTTGGACCATAAAGAAGACCGAGCACTGAAGAATGGCTTCTTTCAAATTGTGGTGCTGGAACCAGTCAATCCTAAAGGGAATCAATCCTGAATATTTATTGGAAGGACTGATGCTGGAACTTCAATATGTTGTCCACCTGAAGAGGAGAACCAACTTATTGGAAAAGACCCTGATCCTGGGAGAGTCTGAGGGCAGGAGGACAAGGGGGCGACAGAGGATGAGATGGTTGGATAGCATCACTGACTCAATGGACATGAGTTTGAGCAAACTCCAGAGATAGTGTGGACAGGGAATCCTGGTGTGCTGCAGTCCATGAGGTTGCAAAGAGTTGGACATGACTTAGCGACTGAACAACAATAAATGGGATCAGGGTTCCTGGCTCACAGAAAGGCATAGTTCTACTAAGTTGTATCATCATAATGGGGCTTCAGATATTGTACAGAGCTTCCTTGAGGACCAGATATTTTGAAGGGAGAGAAGGGTCAGTGTCCTCTGAGGGTGGGTGGAGGTGGTAGTCTACAGAGGGTGTGGTGATCAGTGTCCTGCTGACTAACAGCCCCTCACAGCAAAGGCTTTCTGGGGACGGCACATTGACAGAGCTGACACCTCACCTATGCTGCTTATTCTTGACTCTAGAATCTAGAGGACACCTCCTTTGTCGATGCCACTGGGGGGAGGCATGACAGCTCCCAGTTCAAGGAAGAATTCTATCATCACTTTGTGAAGGATCCTGAATATCAAAGCTTTGCCAGACATGCTGGATGGATCATGCTGGTCCCAAAGGCAACTGCTTTTCATAGAAAGTCTTGAGCCAGGAAAAAAAAAAAAAAGAGCATAAATCCGGCTGAAGCATTTCAAAATCCGTAAGAAGAATAAATTCCAGACCAGAGTCATGGAACAATGATTCTCTTCAGGCACAACCATCGTCACTAGCAAGATGTGTTCTCCTTCATAGGCGGAAAAACAGAATCACCGAAGAACAGAGCGGCAGGGTCTTTGAAGATCGTCCAGCACAGCCCTTTCTTTTCCTTATAATGTGAACAGACAGAGAGTTTCTTCCAAAGCTACATTGGGAACTAGCTGCCAAGCAGAAAACGGAACTCAAGGGGTCCTGATTTCTAGTCCGGCATTTTCTCATTTTGCCATCAGCCCACTGACCTTGTTGCTGTTGTTTACTTGTTCAGTTGTGTCTGACTCTTTGAGACCCCGTGGACTGTAGCCCGCCAGGTCCCTCTGTCCATGGGATTTCCAGCAAGAATATTAGAGTGGGTTGCCATTCCCTTCTCCAGGGGATCTTCCTGACTCAGAGATCAAACCCAGGTTTCCTGCATTGCAGGCAGATTCTTTACAACCTGAACTACCAGAGATTGCAGCACATGAGGAGAGAAAGGCCAGCTTTGGGGGGAAAAGCAGCTCATTTGATTCTCTCACTCTAACTAAAACAAACTGAGACCCAGAGCTTCACAGTGACTTGTTCCAGAAAGAAGAACTGACACTTGAACTGCACACTTTCACATCCTCAGTCTGGTGCTCTTTCTCCTACCTGGGCTGAGTGGACCTCCCTTCTGACCCACATGTTTCCATTCTTTTGATGGTGAAATGGGGACTAGAAACAAGAGAGTGTGGAAAGTTCCAGTGACTTTGGGAGCTAGGTAAACCACTTTTAGAGGGAAAACTAGCTGATTTTGAGGGAAGAAAGAAAGGCTTGGGTTGTGGTGAAGGAAGGAGCATATAGCCCCGACTAAAGATATTCCCGTTCAAATCTTTGAAATGCTGTGTTGGCCAAAGTCAACTCCTAGGCAAGTTACAACTGGCCAGTTTGTGACTTCTGGTGCGGCCACATTAAGAACTTCCCGTGATGATTTTCTTAGCAGAGGAAATGGCACTTTTGAGTTTGTTGCCTTATGGAACTTGAATTTGCCCTTTGGAAGCCAGAGGATTTGAGAGCAATTACTGTCTCCATGGCCTTCTATCTCCAGATGTTTCTTTCATGTTCACCCAGGCCATAAACTGGTCACCCTGCACCCATGCCAGGGAACAGGGCTATAGCATCAAGGAGATACTGGGTTGACATATACACACTACTATATATAAAATGAGGCTTCCCCTTCCCCAGTGGCTTAGAAGACAAAGAATCTGCCTGCAGTGTTGGAGACCTGGGTTCCATCCCTGGATTGGGAAGATCCCACAGAGAAGGGAATGGCTACCCGCTCTACCATTCTTGCCTGGAGAATTCAATGAACAGAGGAACCTGGTGGGCTACAGTCTATAGGATCACAAAGAGTTGGACATGACTGAGTGACTAACAGACATATATAAAATAGATAATGGGAACCTACTGTATAGCGTTCCAGCATTCGTGAAGTATGCCTGGAGAATTCCATTGACAAATCCTATGGCTACAGTCCATGGGGTCCGAAGAGTCGGACACGACTGAAGCGACCTGGCATGCACCATATGACCCAGCAATCCCACTCCTGGGCATATATCTGGAGGAAACCACAATATGAAAAGATACATATACCCCAGTGTTAATCACAGCAATGTTTACAATTGCCAAGACATGGAAGCAACTGAGTAATTGTTCCCCGGGGAAAAACACGGCCAAAGTCGCCATAGGTGATGAGCTCCAAGCAACAGATGTCTTAAAGCCCTCAGGTATTTGCTGCCAGGAATAGAGGTAAGTCAGATATGATTAAGTGAACTAATTAGCAAATTTATTTTCATTACTGACACAGTAATTTAGTTCTAGCCTCCAAAGGGCTAAAACACTTTGCAAGCTTGAAGAGAACTGTGGAGATTCCTGTTTACCATGGACTAAGATTCATAATTAATTGGGATACTTTATGGTTCTCTGGTGGCAAATAAATCTAAACAAGAAAAAATGTGTATATTAGCAGCCATTTTCCCAAGGAGTGAATAGCCCTAGGAATTGTGTATCCTACATGAAAATGATTGTACAGTCTATATAGCAATGATTATTTCATGAGAAAATAAAGCTGAAGAGAAAGTAATAGTTAAGTAACCAATTTACCAAATGCTGTACACGAAATAAAGCCTCTTCCAATGATTTCCAGGATTCTCATTAGTTCAGTGAGAGATTGTTAAAATACACATATTGTCTCTAACTGTAAAGCTATTTTTGGTACTTCTTAATAGAGAATTGCATGTTAAAAAAAACAAACAGTGGAGTGTTACTGAAAAAAAACTGGATCAAGGTTAACTCTTCTCTATTTGGGATTATCTCTTTGCTGTGTCCTGGAGAAATTGGATAAAACATTGCTTCCAATTGCCTTCTACAGAAGATTAGATCTTATGAGAGAAACCTGATGGGCGTGGGAATTGAGGATCAGTGGTGAAGTAAGTTAAATTGTTCTACACGAGTTAGGCAAAATTTTGGAATTTTGAGGACAGTTCTTTTTACTTATATTTTAATTGGCTGTTATGTCCCTTAAATCTCTTAGCCTATAAATTATCCTCCTGTGTCTTTCTTCCCCCTTGTAGTTCTGTGTTGAGGATACTAGGTCCTTTTTCCTAAGAACTTCAAGAAAGTAAAAATGTTAGTTACTGAGTCGTGTCTGAATCTTTGTGACCCCATGAACTATATAGCCCACCAGTCTCTCTGTCCATGGAATTCTCCAGATAAGCATATTGGAGTGGGTTGCCATTCCCTTCTACAGGGGATCTTCCTGACCCAGGGATTGAACTCAGGTTTCCTGCATTGCAGGCAGATTCTTTACTGTCTGAGCCACCAGTGAAGCCTTACAGAAAAATAGAATAATTGAACTTCATCCTATTTTTCTGATTGCATCTTGTGATATTGGAGGATGACTCAAATTCCCTGAAGCTTTGTCTTTAGGTCTAGAGCCTGGTGAGGTTCCCCCAAGTCTTCCTTGTAGGAGGTGGGGTATACTTTTGGCTGGAGGTAGGTGGTGTCTTGTCCCTCTTGTGGTGATGTTAGCAGCCATGATAATCATTGTGTAGATCAAGCATTGTCAAACCCAAGAGGCACATCTGGTCCATTGCCTGTGTTTGCAAGTGAAGTGTTATTGGGATACCCATTGGTGTTGGTTTATATATCATCTTTGGCTGCTTTTGCACCATAACAGCTGAGTTGAATAATTGTGGCAGAGACGCTGTGTCCCACAGGCCTTAAAGATTTACTTTATAGTTCTCCACAGAAAATGTTTGTTGACCCCTGATCTAGATTCATTAAATTCCTGGGAAAGGACAGTGACTTTAAATTTGTTACTTATTTCCCACTTAGCAGCTGCAATACTTCTGTTGTTTAGGAAGTCCCTTTGTAACTTTTGGGTACTACAGACTGTATAGGAAATACAGGACATACATTTGATTTTTTCTTTCTTTTTTTTAAACTTTTAAAAATAATGGGTTTGTATTGTAGCATCCTCTAAAGGTGTCCAGTAAGCTGGGTTTTGTTTATTTGTTTTGTCTTGTTTGAGAATTGTTACAAACTCACAAATTTAAATGTGTGTGTGTACTAAGTTACTTCAGTTGTGGCCAACTCTGTGATCCCATGGACTGTAGCCAGCTAAGCTCAGGGGTCCATGGGATTCTCCAGGCAAGAATACTGGAATGGGTGGCCATGCCTTCCTCTAGGGGGTCTTCCCAACCCAGAGATCCAACTTCTCTTATGTCTCTTGCATTGGCAGGTGGGTTCTTTACCACTAGCACAGCCNAGCTAAGCTCAGGGGTCCATGGGATTCTCCAGGCAAGAATACTGGAATGGGTGGCCATGCCTTCCTCTAGGGGGTCTTCCCAACCCAGAGATCCAACTTCTCTTATGTCTCTTGCATTGGCAGGTGGGTTCTTTACCACTAGCACAGCCTGGGAAGGCCTGAATTTAAACATATCTGATGCTCCTTGCTTGCTCCTTGGAAGAAAAGTTATGACCAACCTAGACAGCACAGTAAAAAGCAGAGACATTACTTTGCCAACAAAGGTCCATCTAGTCAAAGCTATAATTTTTCCAGTAGTCATGTATGGATGTGAGAGTTGGACTATAAAATAAAGCTGAGCACCGAAGAATTGACGCTTTTGAACTATGGTGTTGGAGAAGACTTGAGAGTCCCTTGGACTGCAAGGAGATCCAACCAGTCCATCCTAAAGGAGATCAGTCCTGAATATTCTTTGGAAGGACTGATGCTGAAGCTGAAACTCCAATACTTCGGCCACCTGATGCGAAGAATTGACTCATTTGAAAAGATCCTGATGCTGGGAACGATTGAAAGTGGGAGGAGAGGGGACAACAGAGGGTGAGATGGTTGGATGGCATCACCAATGCAATGTACATGAGTTTGAGAAAGCTCCGGGAGTTGGTGATGGACAGGGAGGCCTGGCATGTTGCACTCCATGGGGTCACCAAAAATTGGACATGACTGAGTGACTGAATTCAACTGAACTGATGTGTTTTAGATAACTCAGTTATGCTTACTCTTTTTGAAGGCTCAGGTTCTCTTCTGTTTAGTGACTGGGAGCCTAGGTCATAGATTGGGTCCTTGTGATACAACCTTAGTGAAGAAGTGAAGTGAAATCATTCAGTCATGTCCGACTCTTCGCGACCCCACGGACTGCAGCTTATCAGGCTCCTCAGTCCATGGGATTGTCCAAACAAGAATACTGGAGTGGGCTGCCATTTCCTTCTCCAGGGAATCTTCCCAACCCAGGGATCGAACCCGGGTCTCCCGCATTGTAGGCAGACACTTTACTGTCTGAGCTGCCAGGAAGCTACAACCTTAGTAGACGGGTAATTCTCTTGCTTTTTGGAATGACACTATTCTGCACTTGTCTTGTATTTTTCCTGCCTTGGTCCTGAAATCAGCCATTTCTCTAAGAATCTTTTAGTGGAAATGCTACTCTGAGACCTCAGTCTGGGTGCTCACTGCTATGGGCTGGTCACTGTTTCTAGGCCTTTCCAGTGGGCAGAAGTAGACCATACCTATTCCTTATGTTAAACTCTATCATGACTTCAGAAGCATGCTTCCAATTTAAACTCTAAACAATGGGGTTTTTACTTAACCTTGTCAATCTTAGATATTCATATCCTTTCAACCATATTGATAACTACTAATCCTCAGTGACACCAACACAACCATATATTTAATGTATTCTGCACTCTGGTAGTCTCAGTGTAATACTAACTTTACCACCAATGGACTGATGCCTAAAAAGCTTTTTTTTTTTTTTGGTTCTTTTAGTTCTTGAAGGGGTTTCCTTGATAGCTCAGTTGTTGAAGAATCCACCTGCAATGCAGGAGACCCTGTTTTGATTCCTGGGTCAGGAAGATCCACTGGAGAAGGGATAAGCTACCCTTTCCAGTATTCTTGGGCTTCCTTTGTGGCTCAGCTGCTAAAGAATCCACCTGCAATGAGGGGGACCTGGGTTTGATCTCTGGGTTGGGATGATCCCCTGGAGTAGGGAAAGGCTACTCACTCCAGTATTCTGGCCTGGAGAATTCCATGGACTACAGCCCACGGAGTCACAAAGAGTTGGACATGACTGAGCAACTTTCACTTTCACTTCAGTCCTTGGGCTCTCTAAGACAAAATTTTAAAATGACTATTTGTCAAACTCAGAATCGTCTCTTACTGAGCAGTTCTGCCACTGTTTGTACACTGAGGCTTATTTATTTTACTTTTGGTTTCTAGAGAATGCTTTTTAATTTAGTTTTGCCTATAATTACTTAAAATATTTACTTTACTCTAGATTTGCACCCAAAACATGAGATATATTCAAATAAATCTGGTCTTCTCCAGCCTGTTCTCTTCCTCCTCCATCATTTTCAATGTATTTTAGGGTTTTTAGAAAATGGTTTTTTAATGGTTTTCTACAGTTCATTAAAAAAAAATAAGCGAATGCACTTTTTTTTTCCCCAAAAAAGATGAACTGTAGAATAATAGATACATGTTTCTCTTTTTAAAATTTCTTTCACTTAACAGTATTACTTTGAGATTATATGATCACAGTGGATATGGACAGTCTCTGAGGTCCAGTTGAAGAGGAGTTTGGAGAAACGGCAGTGGTCCAGGGAGAGGGAAAGGCCAAAGAGATGGAAGAAGGATAAAGTCGATAATGCAACCCTTTCCCACCAGGCTTTCAGTAAAATGTTAAACTCTAAAAACATGTTTTTAACTGGTTTTGCTTCTCCCTTCTCCTGTCCCCTCCTCCCTCCTCATCTCACTCTCTTTCCTCTTCCTTCTCCTATTCTCCACCCATGTTTTTGTTGCGTCATTAAGTCATGTTCAACTCTTTTGAGACCCAGATTCCTCTGTCCGTGGAATTCTCCAGGCAAGAATACTGGAGCAGGTAGCCATTCACTTCTCCAGGGGATCTTCCTGACCCAGGGATTGAACCCAGGTGTCCTGCATTGCAGGCAGATTCTTTACCATTTGAGCCACCAGGCAAGTCCATGAACATGGAAGCTCCCGGGAATTAGAAGAACTACGAGGCACTGTTAGGTGTTTGTAGACCACAGAACTCTCAGCTAAACACACCCTTTCTCTGCAGAATATGGGGTCCCATCTGACTTATGGGTCAGCACAATAAATCTACATGTCATTGTATCTTTCTCTCCTGTATAAAATCACTAGCAAGGCTTGCTTGATCTCCATGTGTCTGCTTTATGGATGAGGGCCAGCAGCTTCTTGTGGTTATGCTGGGTGACTTTGACATTGGCATATAAGTAGTTGAATGGACTAAGATCAGTGAATGAATCACAGCATCAAAGCAGCAACCGAGCCCACAAGGCATAACCAAGCCTCAGTTAACCTCAGCCCCAACACGCTAGACATTGTTCCCAGGCATAATTTTTCTCTGAAACAAAGCCAGGAGTGTGGGCAGTAACTTGGTACTTACACTGGTTTCCCACAAAGTAGATACTCCAAGTCAATGACTTGGTCAAGTAACCAATTTTGAGTGTGATTGCCCTTAGATGGCCGAAATGGCTTGTTTTATTAGTTGATGACCCTATTCCTCCCCTAACTGAGCAGGGACACAGACTCCAAAGGCAGTGTGTAGGGGAGACCTCCCAGCCCCCACACTTATGCAGAGATAAGGATTCTGGTGTGTGGTATTTTTTCCCAATCAATTCGAATACTTTGTTTCATCATGGATTCTCCAATTCTCTAACATCAATTGGGTGGCCTATAGTTCAATTCAATTCACGGAGTTACTGCAGACTCCACAAGTCCAGGGAGGGTCCCATAAGACTGCCCCCACTCCTGATCCCAGCCACAGAAGGGATTCCCAGGCTTCCTGTATGTACTTTGGTCCAGCCAACAATAAATCAGGAATTCCTATAAATCAGGGATTCCTCATCCATGGCAATTTGCTAGGATGACTCATAGATTCAGGAAACTGCTTTAGTTACATTTACTGGTGACTTAGATTGTAAAGATTCACTTGCAATGCAGGAGACCCAGGTTCGATCCCTGGGTGGGGAAGATCCCCTGGAGAAGAGAATGGCAACCCACTCCAGCAATCTTGCCTGAAGAATTCCATTGACAGAAGAGCCTGGTGGGCTATACTCCCATGGGGTAGCAAAGAGTTGGACATGACTGAATGACTAACACAAACACACCAGTTCATTATGAAGGATGTAACTCAAGGACAGCCCAAAGCCCGATGCATAGGGCGGGTTATAGGGAGGGAGGTGGTGTCCTCTCTGTGCACGTCATCTTCACAGCACTTTGATGTGTTTACCAACCTGGAAGCTCCCCCGAACCTTAGTCTTCCTGAGTTTTTTTCTGGAGATGTCACCACTCAGGCATGATTATTAATTAATCAGCCATAAGTGACTGAATTCAATCTCCAGCCCTCTCCCCTCAGAGAGGTGGGTGTGGCTGATAGTTCTACCCATTTAATGATGTGGTTGGTTTCTCTGGCCACCAGCTCCTATCCTAAAGCCATCTAGGAACGCATCTTGACTCACCTCATTAGCCCAAACACAGGTCTGGTGCAAAGTGGCTTTTTATCAGTGAGAAAAAAATGCTCATATTCCTCAGGAAATCCCAAAGGGTTTTAGGAGGCCTGTGTCAAGAATCAGAGATAAAGACCAAAAACATATATTTTATTAAACCACAGCTGGTAAAAACAAAAACAAAACAAAAAGAAAAAAACTCATGAACGATGTTTTGGGGAGGTAGGATGAGACAGAAAGTAGTGTGTTATGGATTGTAAATCTTGGTATTCCTGGCTTGCTGCTAAGTCACTTCAGTCGTGTCCGACTCTGTGCGACCCCATAGATGGCAGCCCACAGGCTCCCCCATCCCTGGGATTCTCCAGGCAAGAACACTGGAGTGGGTTGCCATTTCCTTCTCCAATGCATGAGAGTGAAAAGTGAAGGTGAAGTCGCTCAGTCGTGTCTGACTCTTAGCGACCCCACGGACTGCAGCCCACCAGGCTCCTCCGTCCATGGTATTTTCCAGGCAAGAATGCTGGAGTGGGGTGCCATTGCCTTCGCCGATTCCTGGCTTAAAGTCTACCATGTTGAAGGCATCAAGAGTCAGCTGATTCAGATCCACCCAAGGGTCCAAGTTCATGTGGGCATAGAATTTGGTGTCAGTAAGTTTGAGAGGCAGCAGGGTAAGTGTTAAGAAGGGGGTTTTGAGAGCTCAGAGCAAGAGGCCAAATAAGACCCTACACCTGCAGGGGGAGCACTCTGCCTCCGGCTCCTGAAAGTCCCAGCAGCCATCTCAGACCCAGGAGTGAGATTCAGGCACAATAAGGAAACAGCCTTTAGGGGTTGGGATGCTCCCTGACTGATAAATAAGATCAGGAAAGAAAAGGGAACAGGGGTCATCACTCCTGTAAGCTTCAGAGCTGAATTCCAAGCCTGGTGGTTTTGGCTCATGTCCCTATGAATACCAAGTGGGTGACTGGTTTTCCTGACACTGGAAATTTGGCCATTTGGGGAAATTTAATCCTCCATGATTAAACATATTTCATAACAGCCCCCTTCCTCTACTGCTAAGTGGTTTCGGGTACTAAAATATTAAAGAAATATTGTTGGCTTTTCTGACCACTGATGGATCTTAAATTTTCCAACCTGCTGCAAGAAAAGGCAAAGTGTTAAATATTAACTAAATTGGGTTATTTTGGCCTTCCTATTCTGCTTGTGTTTTCTCTTCCTAAAGCACCTTGCCTGCCTTCTGGCATGAAAAAAACTGTACAGAGAGAGGCCAAGTCAGTACAGACCAAGCTACCTGGGGGCACTTAAGCAACTTGATTGATCTACATAAAAATATTGGCACTATAGAATCACTTTGGAGCTTTCATACAAACCATGATACTTCACAGTGGAGTTTTTAACCCACATTCTTTTTTATTTTGATAGAAAAGAGTAAGTTGAGATTATTCTGTCAATGAAAATATTCCAAGTTTACCCACAAAGTAAAGATTCCCAGAAAATGAATTGGTCAAGATTTCTAATTCTGTTGTTATTAGCAGAGCTTTTGCCTTGTGTTGTTGGCTTAACAACCTCATCTTTTATTCAGCTGACTCAGATGAGGCACCAATTCCACAGGCACTGAGTTGACAGGCATCTTCTGACTCCAATTTCCTTGGTCCTCACTGGAAAGATGCTGAACACTGTATTGATGGGAAGTCAATCTAGATATTAGTCTAAACAATATGTGGCTTAATTTTTTTAAGAGCCACACAGACAAATAACAGATATTGGGAGGAAAATGAATATCGGAGAACTAAAAACATCAAGATCAGAAATTCCAGTACCATGGAGAATGGGCAGTGATTGATCACCATTCTGAAAAATGATTTTAAGTAAGATTTGATGTCAACAAGCACCTTGCTATAAAGTACTCATGGCCAGAATCATAAGAAAATTCCTCTGGCTGCACCAGCTTCCAGCCTGGAAATGAATTCTGCCGCAAAGACTTCTTTCTTTCTCCTCTGCTGCAAAGACTAGGGTCTGCAAACATGCCACTGAAGGTGTAAGACACATTCAGAGCGACCATTTCTTGTCCTCATTTCAGAGAGGGAGCGCACTGCACACATTTCCGTATTCTACTTTGTCATCTATGACAATACCTTCAAACAATATACTTCAGTGTGCCTATTTAAAAAACACATTATGAACGGAATCACACTGTCCCACCAGCCAGACCAGCAGCAAAGATCCATCCTCAAGACAACCTGGTTGAGGAAGTGGGAAATGGCTGAGATGCCAAAGTTGCTGCAGAACCTAGGTCACAGTTCCTGCCAGGAATGGGGAGATATACCTGGTAGTAAATCTCGAGAGTGTTGGGTTAAGAAAGGAAGAATATAAAACTAAATAAGGAAGCCTTTGCAATGGGGGACAAATTTTAAGACACTGACTGGTTAACTCTTGGAAGCTTGGAACAAAGGAGAGCTTCTGTGAAATAAAACAGTCTGCCATCATACAGGAGGGAATCAGAGACTGAAATGTGTCCTGTTGGAGTGAGTGACTCTGCAAGCCCAGAAAATACACTGGCTGACTACTCAGGAAAAAACAGGAAAAGTGAAAGATTTAGCCGCTTAGTCATGTCTGACTCTTTGCGAACCCCATGGACTATAGCCTGCCAGGCTCCTTTGTCTATGGACTTCTCCAGCAAGAATACTGGAGTGGGTTGCCATTCCCTTCTCCATGGGGTCTTCCCCACCAAGGGATGGAACCTGAGTCTCCTTCATTGGCAGGAGGGTTCTTGACTGTCTGAGCCACGAGAGGCCAAGCTATTTTCTAAGGTTTATCACCTCACCTGATGGGATACACTAGTCTGAGGATATCAGGGTGACCGAGGAGCCCAGTGGAGCCCTGGAGACAGGAGCTAATGGCAGGAGATGTTATTTCAGACCTGGGATCCTGGGCAGCTGTGGAGATGACAGGGACCCAGAAGAGCAGAGAGCAGGAGTCAGCTGTCAATCATCAGGAGAACTTGGACACGATCAGCCAAAGGGCAGCAAGGTCAGAACATCAGCCCAGGAGAGAGTTAGGAGATCGTGGCGTTCCTAAGGACAAGACAGACAGGCGGGTGCGATAAGGGTGTCATGCCTTTGTTGTTTAGTTGCTCAGTCATGTACAACTCTTTGCAACTCCATGGACCATAGCCTGCTAAGCTCCTCCGTCCATGGGATTTCCCAGGCAAGAATATTGGAGTAGGTTGCCATTTCCTTCTCCAGGGTTTTTCCCCATTCAGGGATGGAACCTTCATCTCCTCCTTGGCAGGTGGATTCATTACCATCGAGCTACCTGGGAAGCCAAAAGTTGTCATCAACAGATCAAGAATGGATGAACAGAAGACCTGTGTCTATTACTCCCAAAGAAAGCTGAAGGGGATGCCAGATCCCCATAAACAAAGCCTTGTCTGTCCAACATCATGGTAAATATACATGGATTTCATTCCTCTGGTTCTTTACAAAAGAGATCATGGGCCATTTACTCAGGTTATATCATTTGACAAAAGGAGAAAGGGGCAGCAGAGGATGAGATGGTTAGATAGCATCACTAACTCAAAGGACATGAATCTGAGTGAACTCCAGGAGACAGTAGAGGACAGGGGAGCCTGGAATACTGCAGTCCATAGGGTCTCGAAGAGGCAAACATGACTTAGTGACTGAATAACAACAACATATCATTTGGGGGCTGTTAGATACAAGACTCAAGTTGACACTGACACCCAGCTACTTAGAGCACCATCCTGGCCTGGAATAGAATAGAACAGTGTAACATAATAATCTAATACTGATCCAGGTCCATCTCATGGTATTCACTGGATCCAGATATGCCCAGAAGTTGTTTTCCCAGATCCCGACTATATAATGGAAATGGACGTATAAGTTGTTGGCAAAACCCTCACGTTGGTTCATTGGCCTAAACTCAGTTATTAATGGTTAGAAAGCCAGACAGAAGCTGTTGAAACTCTCCCACTCTAGCTAAAATAGTCAATATAAAACAATTTAGGGGGAAGTATCTTTGGAGGAAATGGTAGATTTTTGTCACCTTCAGATATTTAAAGGGCTTTCTTAGGTGACTCAGTGGCAAAGAATCTGTCTGCCAATGTAGGACATGTAGATTCAACCCCTGGGTCCAGCAGAGCCCCTGAAGGAGGAAATGGCAATCACTCTAGTATTCTTGCCTGGAAAATTCCACGGACAGAGGAGCTGGGCAGGCTACAGTCCATGGGATCTCAAAGAATCAGATGCGACTGAGTGACTGAGGATGCACACATGCAAATATTTAAAGGATGCAAGGGTGGTGGTCCTGTAAAAACCAGAAGGGTCATGGAAAATAACAGTGTGTTACTGCAAGCTTAACCAAATAGTAGAGCCAACTTCATTTACTGTGTTGAAAGTGGTATCTGTATTAGGGACTCTGGTATGTGGCCTGAGGCTATTGATCTGGCAAATGCATTCTTTTCAATATTCAATCAAACAGGAGGACAGAAGCAGTTTGCATTCATGTGGAATGAATAGTGGTGGACATCCATGCTTGTGACCCAGAGATATGTGAATTCTCTGTCTCTCTGTCACTAGATTGTTTAAAGTATCTGGTTTATAAGGGTATCCCGTACAACATACATTAGCTTGTATTGCTAACATCACGTCAGCTAGATGGATGAGAAAGAAGCAGTAGGACACATACATACAGTTTAGAAAGAGGGAGGTCAACCCTTCGAAGATTCAGAGTGCTGATACCCGAGACATTAACTCAGGACATTTACTGAGAGGCCATTAGTGCAGGACCAGGAGCACAACAGAAGTCTGAATAAGAACATGCGTCATGGGGTTCCCTGGTGGCTCAGACGGTAAAGAATCTGCCTGCAATACAGGAGACCCGAGTTCTATCCCTGGGTCAGAAGATCCCCTGGAGAAGGGAAATGGCAACCCACTCCAATATTCTTGCCTGGGAAATCCCATGGACAGAAGAACCTGATGGTCTACAGTTCATGGGATGGCAAAGAGCCAGACACAACTGAGTGACTAACAATTTCACTTTCTAACACTTTCTGACTTTCAGGAACAAATAAGACATTTTAGGCACGGAGCAGTTTATGTCTAAGGAAAGTAAATTTCCAGTGCTAGCTTAATTTTGTCCCTAAAAAAAGTTATGATTTGCTTATTTGTACAGCACCTTCAATGTTGCTCAATGCAATTAGCTCACTGATGTTAGAAGAACGTTGGTTATATATTTACTTCAAATCTATCCTACTAGAGGGGAGTATCTTCTCTAAAGATAATTTCTGTTTTCCATTTTAAAGATGATGAAAATTTGCAATCCTCTCATTGTTATTCAGCTTCAATAATGCAAACATACAGACTCTACCAAGTACCCATTTTTTTGCAAAAAAGCAATGCATACATAAAAATAAATTCACATACACTAACAAAATAAACATGACCCATGCTAGTTACTCATAACACTTTCTTACTAATCTTTTTTTCGACAGAAAACACACGCATCAGAATTGACATAGTTCTTTAAAATCTTGGAGGGGTAACACATAGTAGTCTCTTTATAGTATTTATAATTTGTAACTGTGGTATGAATTATTTTTTGTCTGTAAGTTATTTAAACAAATACTTTAAAATGTTTTATTTCTATGGCCTAATATTGTAATCAATTTTATTTTATTCTAATCAGAAAAGGGCATAAGAGAGAATGCAGTACTACTTTTTTCTCTAGAATTTGGGACTTGTTTGTGACCTGAAATGTTCTATTTTTAAATAAAACTATATTTTAAGAATGCTAAATGTTAATTTTTATTGTCATTTGAAAGAGGTGTCAATGGTGTCTTATTGAATACATTTTGTTATTTCTATAAGGGAGAGTTGCTCGGTTGTATCTGACTCTTTGCAACCCCATGGACTATGCAGTCCATGAAATTCTCCAGGCCAGAATACTAAAGTGGGCAGCCTTTCCCTTCTCCAGGGGATCTTCCTGATCCAGGGATCGAACACAGGTCTCTCACATTGCAGGTGGATTCTTTACCAGCTGAGCCACCAGAGATCTGTCATAAATCGAGAAACAAGTCAATGTCTCTAACTACTATTGTTTGTTGTTTTAGTTGCTAAATTGTGTCTGACTCTTTGTGACGCCAAGGATTGTAGCCCACCAGGCTTCTCTGTCCATGGGATTTCCTAATTGAGAATATTGGAGTGGGTTGCCATTTCGTTCTCCAGGGGATCTTCCTGACCCCAGGGATCAAATCCTCATCTCCTTGGTCTCCTGCCTTGGCAGGCAGGTTCTTCACCACTGAGCCACCTATTGAGTGCCCATTTCTGAGAGGTTTTGTTAAGTTTGCCTTACTATTTTGTTAATCTCATAAACGTTGATCTTATTTGTCAAAAGAAGTGAAATTTTGCTCCCTTCAGTGACTTTTGTCTGAAAGTTGGTGTCAGGTATTTGGGCTTATGGCCTTCTCTGCTTTCGTTTGAATTTGCCCAAAGAACCTCTAATATTTTACTTTCAACATTCCTCATACCATTGGGGTCTGCTCTTTTATGCAGTGATTGGCTGGATTTTGGAAAAACAACCCGAGTCTTTGCCTTTTAAGAGAGGCACTTTACATCAATGTTTATTGTCACAAAAGGCCTATTTTCTGTTCTGGCACACAGTTTTTTACTTTTAAATATTGTTTTGTGCTGTTTCATTTGTTACACCTATTTGCTCTACGGGACATGTTTTCTTTGCATTTACTTTCTTTGATGTTTACCTTTTAATTTGTCAAGAGCCCTCTTTGGCTTCACGTGAGCTCATTCTCAGGATTAAGAAGGAAACAATCTTCTTTTTTTTTTTATGGAGGGATTTTTCCCCCCTCCTATTTCAATCCAAATGTGAGTTAAATTCTAAATTACAGCAATTGTGAACTGTTTTCATGTTAATATAAAGTTTCAAATTGTGGGCTAAGTCTTATTCTGGAAGTAGAATATCATCAATATAAAGTGATTTTCAAAATTGCTATTATTGATTTTTAGTCCAAGATCTTTCCTTTATGTGCAGGGCAAATGCCAGTGCTTACGCCTTAAATCAGAAGTATTAAAATGAACACCATGACCATGCTCTAATCACTGTGAGGTGAAGAATTTTTGTTAGTCCAACACTTTGAAGTTATTATATCTAGTTTTAGAATTGAAACTTCTATGTTGTTGTTGTTTAGTCACTAAGTCGTTTCTGTCTCTTCATGACCCCATGGACTAACCTGCCAGGCTCTTCTGTCCATGGGATTCTCCAGGCAAGAATACTGGAGTGGGATGCCATTTCCTTTTCCAGGTAAAACTTGTATAGATCCATGCTTAGGGACATTTTGAAGAAAACAAAAGAAATGACTAATACAGTTTATTTCTAATCAGTATTAATCATCTGTATTTAAGGAAACAATCTCTTGAGAGTACAATCCCTCTCCTCTTCTTTCTCCTCACATTTCTTGGTCTCTAATATTAATTAGCTGATATTTTAAACAGATTTTTTTTTTCACAAAATCATGAATTTTGCATTATTTTTAAAGGAACAGATGTTTGCTTTTAGATTCACATTTACAACTTGATTTACATTTCTCCTGGAGAGAGCTAGGTAAACACAGGCCAGACTTCTCCATAGCTTTTAGTACTGAACTCATACATTTATGGAGATGACGCTCCCACTTTTGAGCTTGAAATATTTTAGTATCCCCTAGTTAGCTGGGGACAATTTTCAAGTAACTGTTTTCTGTGGATCTTTTTCAAGCTCTTGTTTAGTAAAACTATTTTTTAATTGCCTCCATTTGCTTCCCTTACGGCTCAATTGGTAAAAGAATCTGCCTGCAATGCAGGAGACTTGGGTTTGATTCCTGGGTTGGGAAGATGCCCTGGAGAAGGAAATGGCAACCCTCTCCAGTATTCTTGCTTGGAGAATCCTATGGACAGAGGAGCCTGGCAGACTACAGTCCATAGGGTCGCAGAGTCAGACAAGACTTAGTGACTAAACCACCACTACCACCAACATTTGTAAACGGCATCTTGCATCTCAATGATTTTCATCCAAAATGTTCTATAGGTGTTTCTTCACTGTCTTGGAGCATTAACATTGCAAATGAGAAGTTATCAGCCACTCTGGTTATTTTTTTTTCTTTTGCATGTATGCATGCTCAGCCTTCAGTCGTGTCCAGATCTTTGTGACCCCCCCCATGGATGGTAGCCCACAGGTTCCTCTGTCCATGGGGATTCCCCAGGCAAGAAAATGAGTGGGTTGCCATTTCCTTCTCCAGGGGATCTTCCTGACCCAGGGATCAAATCTGAGTCTCGGGCATCTCCTGCATTGGCAGGTGGATTCTTCATGACTGAGTCAGTGGGGAAGCCTCTCTTTTTCTTTCATGCGTAACCTTTTCTTTTTTGCTGAAATACATTTAAGATCTATGAATCTTTTTACTTTAGAGCTTTACTCCAGAATTAAGTGAACACTTTCATATTGTTTTGCTTAGGACAACATGGAAGCTTGCATTCTATTTATAGATTTTTTTTTTTTTAACTTTAGAGAGTTGAAGATGGATTTGTACTTTTTCTTTGATAATTGATTGTGCTTCATTTCTTCCAGCCTTTTCTCCCTTTGATCATTGCTCTTAGTCCTCATATCTGTCACTTGTCTTCTCATCATTTCCTTTTGGACTATTCCCTCTATATCCTCTGCATGGATTTAATTCCTTTTGCAGCATCAATTATTTCTCCTTCTTTCTTAACTCCCCAAAGTGTAATTTCTAGCAGGCTTTCCTTCAGTTCTTCTCTACTCGACAAATTTGACACATTTTCCCTTTGCTGCTATCTTGATCTTTGAGCCTTATGAAGAAATAGATTTCTTCTTAAATATATCTTTATTACTATTACTTCCCAAGCTAACAGAATTTTGAAACTTCTCTGAATCTTTCCACGTGGTCACGGATTGGTGCTCAGGAAGGCTCAGGAATCATAGAAATGATGTAATTCTGAAACAAAAGCATTTCCTGGTTCCTCAAAACTCAAAAGAACTTATCTATTGAGAATTCCCATTGATCACAAGTATCTCTTACATCACAGGGACTTTTTCTGCCTTGTTATATTTGTCTTTGTGTCTTATCTTTTCTCCCGGGCTTTTTTCTCCTTGAGGGCAGGGCCTGTGTCTGGTTCACTGTCCTGAGTACTCATGTGTGTGTGTCTTTGTGTAAGTTGCTCAGTTGTGATCGACTCTTTGTGACCCCCTGGACTATAGCCCACTAGCCCTCTCTATTTGTGAAATTTAAAAAATATATTTTATTTTTTAAATTATGAAAGTATAATAACATATTAACAGGAAACTTGAAAAATACAAAACAAGGTTACATATAGTTCCACTATGTATTACAATTATTTTTAAGTAAACAAATTAAAGGGCTTCCGTGGTGGCTCAGACAGTAAATTAAGATTTTTTAGTTGTAGTTTTCAATATCAAACTCTCAAAAATTAATACAATGAATAGACAGAAAAGTAAAAGGATATAGTAAACCTGAAAGCACTATGAACCAACTCGGCATAATGAAGATTTATACAATGCTCATACAACAGCAGGGTACAAATTCTATTCAAGTTCCCACAGACTATAAACCAGGAGATTCTGGAACATATCCAGGGACTGTCCATGGAATTTTCCAGGCAAGCATACTGGAGTGGCATAGCATTTCCAGGGGACCTTCCCATCTCAGAGATTGAACCCCAGTCTCTTGCATCTCTTGCATTGGCAGACAAATTCTTTATCAACTGTGGCACTCATGGCAATACAATGAATGAGAGATTGAATGATGAACTCTGTCATCCACTTCATGTGTTTCTTCTAGGTCCCTATAAAATGTGTACAATGGTTCTGATGGATTGAGATTGAATTTAGTGGACTTAACCGTACATTGTGTTAACACACATAAGAGACTATCATAAAAAGGGAAGTCAGGGGTTTTCCAATAATTTTTTCAATGAGCAGCGGAACTAGGATTCAAAGCCAGATCTGATTAGATCTTACACCCTACCCGCTACCCAGTATGACATTCCAGGGTCTGTTCAATGTCACAGAGTGCGTGGTTACTCCTTGGCTGTAGCTGTGTTCCTTGGTCACTAAGCCATTTTCCATTTCTACCCTGGGAATGCCAAACTTCTACAACTTCAACGTCCATAATGCTGAAAGATGAATATTCTTAAATTCTAATCAGAATTCATTTTGAATGGGTGTGCTTTATCCCATCTGAAGATTTCAAAAACAGTATATTCATTTGTAAAGGCATGAAAGAATTTCTCTCCAATGAGGTATGGCCCCGTTTAAGCTTGTTTTCCTTTAGGAAATCCCTGAAGATAAACACCTGCATTCTAGATCATCCTGGGAAGCAGGCATCTATCTCAGAACCAAAACTTCCTTTGGCTTCTGGTGGCTCACTGTCAAGTCCACCAGCAGAGGGCGCCTGACCATCAGTAATGGTGGAAGAGACTTTAATGGGTTTGGGGTTTTTATTACCTTTTACTTCTGAGCTCTCAATTAGTAGCAGAATGTGCCAAGCTCTTTTCTCATTTCGCAATTGTCTTGCATTGTGTAAACAAGAATGCCTCCCTGCAAGAGTTACAAGTGGTGGCAGCGATTTGAGGGTTGGGGGAAGATGCAGGAGAGGGGAAAACAGGGCTTTTCTTGCACCCCCAAGGTCTGGAGTGAATTCCGTGCAAGATGTTGTTCATCCTGCCTTAGTATTTACCTGGTTCATCAGGTAAACAATTCAGCCATGGGCATGTGGCTTTCTCAGCTGTTTACAAGGTCTCATATGTGAAAAGATCAAACATGCTGAATTTTCTTTAACGTGTCTGGAGAGCTTATACCAGATGTCATGGAACCATATAACCCCAGACTATTAGCAGAGACTCTGAAGTTTATTTAGTACAATAGTCAGGATACAGATGAGAGACTGACACCGAAGAAGCAAAGGGTTGTCCATGGTCCTCCAAGTAGTTGAGAGAAGAACAAGTTATCGGGACTTTCCTAGTGGTCCAGTGGCTAAGATGCTGAGCTCCCAATGCAGGGGGCCTGGGTTCAATCCCTGATCAGGGATTGAAATAAAGACCGCGTGCTGCAACTAAGACCCACTGCAGACAAATAAATACATAATTATGAAAAAAAGAAACGGAACAGGTTTTAAAACCCAACTGCTGACCACACCTCTCAAGATCCCCCCTCCATTTAATACTTCTGACCCCAAAATCACCTGTAGCCAGTAGAACTCGCCTGCATAGAAGTGGAATAAATTCAGAACTGTGGTTTAGGTTGTCTCTAGCTATAACGTACACATTTGCTATTGTCGTTCATTCACTAAGTCATGGCTGACTCTTTAAGACCCCATGGACTGCAGCACACCAGGTTTCCCTGTCCTTCACTATATCCTGGAGTTTGCTCAAACTCATATCCGTTGAATCAGTGATGGCATCTAACCATCTCAACCTCTGCCTCCCTCTTCTCCTCCTGCCCTCAGTCTCCCCCAGCATCACGGTCTTTTCCAATTAGTCACTTCTTCACATCAGGTGGCCAAAGGGTTGGAGTTTCAGCTCCAGCATCAGTCCTTCCAATGAATATTCAGGACTGATTTCCTTTAGGATGGACTGGTTGGATATCCTAGATGTCCAAGGGACTCTCAAGAGTCTTCTCCAGCATGACAGTTCAAAAGCAGTGTACATATTTGACCATCTGGATTGTCATCTGTGTCTTTGTCCTCCTTCTGGGCTATCACCGTCTATTCTTCTCTACCCAGGCCACCTCCTGGAGACCAGATTTCAAAAGGGAAATTCGTAGCTCTTCCCAAGGTTCACAAATCCCATGGCCTGGCCACTGGCAATGAACTCATCTGCCCTGCCCTCTTCCTTTCCTTGGGCACCAGCCCTCCATCAGCACTTCAAGCCCACCCCTGCCACAGGCTTTTGCACGATCTGTTCCCTTTGCTGCAATTCCCTTCTCTCCGATCTTCACATGGTGGGATCTTTCTCCTTTTCCTCTGTCCAGCCATCCTTAACAGCGGATGTAAGTAGCTGCCTGACCACTCTTCATTCCATCACCTCGTGGTAATTATTTGCATCACTCTCATAACTTACTGGTAATGTTCTCAACTTTGTACCTTTAGAAAATAATCTATTTATTAATCTTCGTCTGTGCTGGGCTTTTGTCGCAGTGCTGGGCTTTCTTCAGTTGCGGAGAGTGGGGGCTACTGTCTCGTTGTGGTGGGCTGACTTCTCCTTGTGGTGGCTTCTCTTGTTGTGGAGCACAGGCTCTAGGCCAAGCGGACTTCATTAGCTGTGGCTCATGGGCTTAGTTGCTCTGTGGCACGTGGGGTCCTCCCTGACCAGGGATCAAGCCCGCGTCCCCTGCATTGGCAGGCAGATTCTTAATCAATGGATCTGCGGGGAAGTCCAGTTTTGTACTTCTTTTGTCTCCCCATTTATTTCTACCCTTAGAATTTATGTTCCATGAAGGCAGGGACCTTGTCTGCCATGTTCTCTCTTTCATCCCCAGGCTCTGACTCGTGACCAGCACTCGAAAGGAACGGCAGCGGAATGCCAATCAGAGATGTATTTGCATGGTCTTTGGAAGCTTCTTTTCTGTGCACAAGCTTAGGGTTGCACTTGGGCTGGGTAGCTGTGAGCTGGACTGGCTGGGGATAGACACCTTGCTTTGGCCCCCTCTTCTGCAGGATGCAATGGTTCCCTCATCAAAGTTGGCTCCATCGTGCAGCACTTTATGAAGCAGAGTCATGGGGCGGTGGCATAGACAAGTGGTGGGTGAGGTGTGGGGAATGTTAGACCTCACAGATGTTGGAANCTGTGGATCTTTTTCAAGCTCTTGTTTAGTAAAACTATTTTTTAATTGCCTCCATTTGCTTCCCTTACGGCTCAATTGGTAAAAGAATCTGCCTGCAATGCAGGAGACTTGGGTTTGATTCCTGGGTTGGGAAGATGCCCTGGAGAAGGAAATGGCAACCCTCTCCAGTATTCTTGCTTGGAGAATCCTATGGACAGAGGAGCCTGGCAGACTACAGTCCATACGGTCGCAGAGTCAGACAAGACTTAGTGACTAAACCACCACTACCACCAACATTTGTAAACGGCATCTTGCATCTCAATGATTTTCATCCAAAATGTTCTATAGGTGTTTCTTCACTGTCTTGGAGCATTAACATTGCAAATGAGAAGTTATCAGCCACTCTGGTTATTTTTTTTTCTTTTGCATGTATGCATGCTCAGCCTTCAGTCGTGTCCAGATCTTTGTGACCCCCCCCATGGATGGTAGCCCACAGGTTCCTCTGTCCATGGGGATTCCCCAGGCAAGAAAATGAGTGGGTTGCCATTTCCTTCTCCAGGGGATCTTCCTGACCCAGGGATCAAATCTGAGTCTCGGGCATCTCCTGCATTGGCAGGTGGATTCTTCATGACTGAGTCAGTGGGGAAGCCTCTCTTTTTCTTTCATGCGTAACCTTTTCTTTTTTGCTGAAATACATTTAAGATCTATGAATCTTTTTACTTTAGAGCTTTACTCCAGAATTAAGTGAACACTTTCATATTGTTTTGCTTAGGACAACATGGAAGCTTGCATTCTATTTATAGATTTTTTTTTTTTTAACTTTAGAGAGTTGAAGATGGATTTGTACTTTTTCTTTGATAATTGATTGTGCTTCATTTCTTCCAGCCTTTTCTCCCTTTGATCATTGCTCTTAGTCCTCATATCTGTCACTTGTCTTCTCATCATTTCCTTTTGGACTATTCCCTCTATATCCTCTGCATGGATTTAATTCCTTTTGCAGCATCAATTATTTCTCCTTCTTTCTTAACTCCCCAAAGTGTAATTTCTAGCAGGCTTTCCTTCAGTTCTTCTCTACTCGACAAATTTGACACATTTTCCCTTTGCTGCTATCTTGATCTTTGAGCCTTATGAAGAAATAGATTTCTTCTTAAATATATCTTTATTACTATTACTTCCCAAGCTAACAGAATTTTGAAACTTCTCTGAATCTTTCCACGTGGTCACGGATTGGTGCTCAGGAAGGCTCAGGAATCATAGAAATGATGTAATTCTGAAACAAAAGCATTTCCTGGTTCCTCAAAACTCAAAAGAACTTATCTATTGAGAATTCCCATTGATCACAAGTATCTCTTACATCACAGGGACTTTTTCTGCCTTGTTATATTTGTCTTTGTGTCTTATCTTTTCTCCCGGGCTTTTTTCTCCTTGAGGGCAGGGCCTGTGTCTGGTTCACTGTCCTGAGTACTCATGTGTGTGTGTCTTTGTGTAAGTTGCTCAGTTGTGATCGACTCTTTGTGACCCCCTGGACTATAGCCCACTAGCCCTCTCTATTTGTGAAATTTAAAAAATATATTTTATTTTTTAAATTATGAAAGTATAATAACATATTAACAGGAAACTTGAAAAATACAAAACAAGGTTACATATAGTTCCACTATGTATTACAATTATTTTTAAGTAAACAAATTAAAGGGCTTCCGTGGTGGCTCAGACAGTAAATTAAGATTTTTTAGTTGTAGTTTTCAATATCAAACTCTCAAAAATTAATACAATGAATAGACAGAAAAGTAAAAGGATATAGTAAACCTGAAAGCACTATGAACCAACTCGGCATAATGAAGATTTATACAATGCTCATACAACAGCAGGGTACAAATTCTATTCAAGTTCCCACAGACTATAAACCAGGAGATTCTGGAACATATCCAGGGACTGTCCATGGAATTTTCCAGGCAAGCATACTGGAGTGGCATAGCATTTCCAGGGGACCTTCCCATCTCAGAGATTGAACCCCAGTCTCTTGCATCTCTTGCATTGGCAGACAAATTCTTTATCAACTGTGGCACTCATGGCAATACAATGAATGAGAGATTGAATGATGAACTCTGTCATCCACTTCATGTGTTTCTTCTAGGTCCCTATAAAATGTGTACAATGGTTCTGATGGATTGAGATTGAATTTAGTGGACTTAACCGTACATTGTGTTAACACACATAAGAGACTATCATAAAAAGGGAAGTCAGGGGTTTTCCAATAATTTTTTCAATGAGCAGCGGAACTAGGATTCAAAGCCAGATCTGATTAGATCTTACACCCTACCCGCTACCCAGTATGACATTCCAGGGTCTGTTCAATGTCACAGAGTGCGTGGTTACTCCTTGGCTGTAGCTGTGTTCCTTGGTCACTAAGCCATTTTCCATTTCTACCCTGGGAATGCCAAACTTCTACAACTTCAACGTCCATAATGCTGAAAGATGAATATTCTTAAATTCTAATCAGAATTCATTTTGAATGGGTGTGCTTTATCCCATCTGAAGATTTCAAAAACAGTATATTCATTTGTAAAGGCATGAAAGAATTTCTCTCCAATGAGGTATGGCCCCGTTTAAGCTTGTTTTCCTTTAGGAAATCCCTGAAGATAAACACCTGCATTCTAGATCATCCTGGGAAGCAGGCATCTATCTCAGAACCAAAACTTCCTTTGGCTTCTGGTGGCTCACTGTCAAGTCCACCAGCAGAGGGCGCCTGACCATCAGTAATGGTGGAAGAGACTTTAATGGGTTTGGGGTTTTTATTACCTTTTACTTCTGAGCTCTCAATTAGTAGCAGAATGTGCCAAGCTCTTTTCTCATTTCGCAATTGTCTTGCATTGTGTAAACAAGAATGCCTCCCTGCAAGAGTTACAAGTGGTGGCAGCGATTTGAGGGTTGGGGGAAGATGCAGGAGAGGGGAAAACAGGGCTTTTCTTGCACCCCCAAGGTCTGGAGTGAATTCCGTGCAAGATGTTGTTCATCCTGCCTTAGTATTTACCTGGTTCATCAGGTAAACAATTCAGCCATGGGCATGTGGCTTTCTCAGCTGTTTACAAGGTCTCATATGTGAAAAGATCAAACATGCTGAATTTTCTTTAACGTGTCTGGAGAGCTTATACCAGATGTCATGGAACCATATAACCCCAGACTATTAGCAGAGACTCTGAAGTTTATTTAGTACAATAGTCAGGATACAGATGAGAGACTGACACCGAAGAAGCAAAGGGTTGTCCATGGTCCTCCAAGTAGTTGAGAGAAGAACAAGTTATCGGGACTTTCCTAGTGGTCCAGTGGCTAAGATGCTGAGCTCCCAATGCAGGGGGCCTGGGTTCAATCCCTGATCAGGGATTGAAATAAAGACCGCGTGCTGCAACTAAGACCCACTGCAGACAAATAAATACATAATTATGAAAAAAAGAAACGGAACAGGTTTTAAAACCCAACTGCTGACCACACCTCTCAAGATCCCCCCTCCATTTAATACTTCTGACCCCAAAATCACCTGTAGCCAGTAGAACTCGCCTGCATAGAAGTGGAATAAATTCAGAACTGTGGTTTAGGTTGTCTCTAGCTATAACGTACACATTTGCTATTGTCGTTCATTCACTAAGTCATGGCTGACTCTTTAAGACCCCATGGACTGCAGCACACCAGGTTTCCCTGTCCTTCACTATATCCTGGAGTTTGCTCAAACTCATATCCGTTGAATCAGTGATGGCATCTAACCATCTCAACCTCTGCCTCCCTCTTCTCCTCCTGCCCTCAGTCTCCCCCAGCATCACGGTCTTTTCCAATTAGTCACTTCTTCACATCAGGTGGCCAAAGGGTTGGAGTTTCAGCTCCAGCATCAGTCCTTCCAATGAATATTCAGGACTGATTTCCTTTAGGATGGACTGGTTGGATATCCTAGATGTCCAAGGGACTCTCAAGAGTCTTCTCCAGCATGACAGTTCAAAAGCAGTGTACATATTTGACCATCTGGATTGTCATCTGTGTCTTTGTCCTCCTTCTGGGCTATCACCGTCTATTCTTCTCTACCCAGGCCACCTCCTGGAGACCAGATTTCAAAAGGGAAATTCGTAGCTCTTCCCAAGGTTCACAAATCCCATGGCCTGGCCACTGGCAATGAACTCATCTGCCCTGCCCTCTTCCTTTCCTTGGGCACCAGCCCTCCATCAGCACTTCAAGCCCACCCCTGCCACAGGCTTTTGCACGATCTGTTCCCTTTGCTGCAATTCCCTTCTCTCCGATCTTCACATGGTGGGATCTTTCTCCTTTTCCTCTGTCCAGCCATCCTTAACAGCGGATGTAAGTAGCTGCCTGACCACTCTTCATTCCATCACCTCGTGGTAATTATTTGCATCACTCTCATAACCTACTGGTAATGTTCTCAACTTTGTACCTTTAGAAAATAATCTATTTATTAATCTTCGTCTGTGCTGGGCTTTTGTCGCAGTGCTGGGCTTTCTTCAGTTGCGGAGAGTGGGGGCTACTGTCTCGTTGTGGTGGGCTGACTTCTCCTTGTGGTGGCTTCTCTTGTTGTGGAGCACAGGCTCTAGGCCAAGCGGACTTCATTAGCTGTGGCTCATGGGCTTAGTTGCTCTGTGGCACGTGGGGTCCTCCCTGACCAGGGATCAAGCCCGCGTCCCCTGCATTGGCAGGCAGATTCTTAATCAATGGATCTGCGGGGAAGTCCAGTTTTGTACTTCTTTTGTCTCCCCATTTATTTCTACCCTTAGAATTTATGTTCCATGAAGGCAGGGACCTTGTCTGCCATGTTCTCTCTTTCATCCCCAGGCTCTGACTCGTGACCAGCACTCGAAAGGAACGGCAGCGGAATGCCAATCAGAGATGTATTTGCATGGTCTTTGGAAGCTTCTTTTCTGTGCACAAGCTTAGGGTTGCACTTGGGCTGGGTAGCTGTGAGCTGGACTGGCTGGGGATAGACACCTTGCTTTGGCCCCCTCTTCTGCAGGATGCAATGGTTCCCTCATCAAAGTTGGCTCCATCGTGCAGCACTTTATGAAGCAGAGTCATGGGGCGGTGGCATAGACAAGTGGTGGGTGAGGTGTGGGGATGTTAGACCTCACAGATGTTGGAATCTGGAAATTGCTCATTTAACGGGATGAGCAAAGGCAACTGAATCCGTTAGTCTCATGGGTCTGTGAGCCGCACTGGGGCACGCGAGGTGTGAGATGAGATCCACCCGCTGGTTTAAAGGCAGTGCAGTCAAGATCTATGTGTTCTCCTTTAGGAGGGCAAGGTGAGTAAATCCCATTCATCCCTCTTAAAATAAAACCTGAAGTTGTATCACCTGGAAAAGTGAGCAGTGTCTTTCTGTCTGCTTCATGGCTAATACCTGTGGGATGCTGAGTGTGACTAAACTAGGCATCAGGGAGCTATTGGGGTGGGGGTGGGGAGTGAGACGGACAGAAATTCTGCTGCTCATCGAGATTCCACACCAAGGGGAGGGAAAAAAACAAACAAACTGAACAAACTGGAGTCTCTGGGTGGGGCGAGGGCCATAGCAATCGTCATACGAAATTCACAGTAACCTGTGCTGGGGGTTCTCCTAAGTGCTTCCTGTAACTGGTTTTACCTAATTCTCGCAACAATCCTATGAAGTGTTAGTTTAGCCACTTGGCAGGGTGAGAACGGAGCCTCAGAGAAGTTTCAGGTATGTCTCTGGCGTCACTGAGGCGGTGAAGCCGTGAGTCAAACTTGGAACTCGAACACGCTGATGCTCCCATCTCTTCCACCCGCTGCACAGCCGTGAACCCCCAGAACGCCTCTTTCTGTAGACGTTTGTGAAACCCTAGAATCTTAGGGGGTTACTAGGGCTCTCACACTTACTTAAGCAAACAAAAACATGTGCGTCATCCAGGCTGGAGTCTGCACACCGTTGAAAGTGTTGGTGATACGGGCTTCCTGGTGATAGGATACGCTTCGTTTCTTTATTTTCTAGCTTGAAAACACACTAGTTCACATTTACAACCTCTTTTACTTGTTTATTTATTTAGCAAGTGTTAGGTGTTTAGGTTCGGTGTCAAGCCTGGTTCTGGACTCTGCCTACAGCTTAGTCGTCCTAGTTGTGCATTCACTCTGTCATGTGTACCTCTTTGCAACCCCATGGACTGTACTGTCTCATGCTCTTAGGGAGCTCACAGTTTAAAATTCTCATTGGAGGGAAATAAATAAAGGGAATACACTCCATACTTGTGTTTTGTTTGGGTTTTTTTGGCTTGCCATTAAACTGTGTCATCCTTTAGTTCAGTTCAGTTCAGTCTGTCAGTCGTGTCCTACTCTTTGCGACCCCATGAATCGCAGCACGCCAGGCCTCCCTGTTCATCACCAACTCCCGGAGTTCACCCAGACTCATGTCCATCGAGTCCGTGATGCCATCCAGCCATCTCATCCTCAGTCGTCCCCTTCTCCTCCTGCCCCCAATCCCTCCCAGCATCAGAGTCTTTTCCAATGAGTCAACTCTTCCCATGAGGTGGCCAAAGTACTGGAGTTTCAGCTTTAGCATCATTCCTTCCAAAGAAATCCCAGGGTTGATCTCCTTCAGAATGGACAGGTTGGATCTCCTTGCAGTCCAAGGGACTCTCAAGAGTCTTCTCCAGCAACACAGTACAAAAGCATCAATTCTTCTGCGCTCAGCCTTCTTCACAGTCCAGCTCTCACATCCATACATGACCACAGGAAAAACCATAGACTTGACTAGATGGACCTTAGTCGGCAAAGTAATCCTTATTGGAAGTCATTTAAAAAACAGCTTCTGCTGTCATATTGGCTCTAGCTCTTCTGTTCTTTGACTTTTTCTTGTATCAATCACCAGATTCAGAATAAAAGGTTGTCCTGGAGGTGGGGGACCTTTGATAGAGAGAAAAGCAGGTGGGCGACTTACTCACTAGCCCTGCACCAAACACTTTGATGAGAAGATGCTCACTTGACACTATTAGAGTCACAGAGTTGGAAGGGATCATTGCGATCACTTGGTTCAGCTTACTATAAGGTTATAGCAAGGGACTTCGCTGATAGTCCAGTGGTTAAGATGTTGAGCTTCCAATGCAGGGGTGCCGGTTCAAGTCCTTCTCAGGGAACTAAGATCCCACATGCCTCTCAGTCAAAAAACCAAAATGTGAAACAGTGTTGTAACAAATTCAATAAAGACATAAAAAATGATCCACATCAAAAAAAAAAAAAAAAACCTTAAAAAAAGGATAATAGTAAGATGGCTAGCCTAGCTTTTTTTTTTTTTAAAATAATTGTATTTATTTATTTTTGGCTATGCTGGATCTTTGTTGCTGCTCAAGTGGGCTTTTCACTGGTTGCAGCGAGCAGTGGCTACTGTGTAGTTGCAGTGGCTTCTCTTGTTGAGAGAAGTTGCAGCTCCCGTGCTCTAGAGCACAGGCTCAACCGCGGCCCATGGGCTCAGTTGCTCCGTGGCATGTGGGATCTTCCCAGACCAGGGACTGAACCCTCTTCTGCATTGGCAGACGATGGACCACTGAGCCACCAAGGAAGCCCAGGCTGTCTATTCTTGAATATTTCCAGTGAAGAAGAGCTGACACGTTATGCTGCTGCTGCTGCTGCTGCTAAGTCACGTCAGTCGTGTCCGACTCTGTGCGACCCCAGAGACGGCAGCCCAGCAGGCTCCCCTATCCCTGGGATTCTCCAGGCAAGAACACTGGAGTGGGTTGCCATTTCCTTCTCCAATGCATGAAAGTGAAAAGTGAAAGTGAAGTCGCTCAGTCGTGTCTGACTCTTTGCGACCCCATAGACTGTAGCCCACCAGGCTTGTTATAGAAAAGTCTTTTTCATTGCTGTGCTGTGCTTAGTCGCTCAGTTGTGTCCGACCTTTTGTGACCCCGTAGACTGTAACCCACCAGGCTCCTCTGCCCATGGGGACGCTTCAGGCAAGAATAATGGAGGGGATTGCTCTTTCCTCCTCCAGGGGATCTTCCCAATCCAGGGATCAAACCCAGGTCTTCTGCATTGCAGGTTGATTTTTTTTTACCAGCTAGTTACCAGGGAAGTCCCTTCTCATTGTTAGATGAGGCTTGCTGCTCCTTACATAAGGTTCAAGTCTGCCTCCTGGGCTACTCCCCATGCACTTTGTGCTAGGTTCTGGAGAGTTCTTAAGAGGGATCATGTAATTTGACTTCCTGTGAATGAGCTCCTTGACAGCTGGAAAAGTACTTGAAACCTGAAAAGCACTCCTCCCACTTACACGAGAGAAAAGGGATAACTACTGTTCCTGAAGCAATGGAATGGAAAATGTATATAAGAACAATATAAATGGTTGTTTTATTGAAATAACTGAGTCTGCATTGAAGAAATCCCTTCAAAGAAAAATCTGACATAGGCAACCAACGGTAGACATATTCAGGTTAGGTTGACAGAACTTGATGCTAAAGGGGAAAAAAAGGGTCTAGAAAAAGATGTATCTAGGAAAAAGTGTTATGCCATCTGCAAATCAGAAAATTGTTAGACTGACCTCAGACTTCTCCACAAAGAACACTCAACACAGTAAGAAAATGTTGCCATGTCTACAAATCTAAGAGAAGAAAATATGATCCAACAATATTATATACAAGTGGGTGGTTCAAATAAAGGTGGGGGACTTTCTGGTGGGCCAGTGGTTAAGACTCCATGCTTCCAATGCAGGGGGTGTGGGTTTGATCCCTGCTCAGGGAACTATAATCCAGCATGCTGTGCAATGTGGCAATTTCTTTCTTAATTTAAAAATTAAAAAAATAACAAAGTTGGGAAACAGTCTTCCTCTAGCATGAAAAAACTTATAAAGTATTCTACCCTTGACTCTCACTTGGAAAAAAAAAAAATCTTCCTTAATGGAATTCAGCAACCAACGATGGAGAAGCTGATGGCTCCCTATGCCTCTGGTGAGTTTCCAGAGCTAGGAAATGTTTGCTCTTGCCTGGTGATAAGATTTTGCCAAATTTTATGAAAATGGTGTGACAGAGTAAGGATGACCTTGGATCCAGCCCTGATTCTACCACCAACCTACCTACGTCTAATGGTGAGCTCCTTAATCTCTGGGCCTTAGTTTCTGCATTTGAAACATGAGATCCCTCCAGCTATGTACTTTCCATATTCAGGGAAGGAAATGACCTACACAGCTCCAAATAATGTTGCGTTTCTCTCCATCAGATTCTGCTTCTGCTCATCACCCTGCTTGGATGCTCTTCTTTGAGTCTCTCACTGTTAGTGATGTTTGGGACACTCCATAATTGGCCATCCCTATGGTCAGTTTACTGCTTAGTCAAAGCTTTTGTGAAAAGCCAAGGCTTATTCAATCGAGGGCTCATCTTGTTGGCAATGACATCATTAATCATGGACTTGGCCGGGCAGCCACGGTGGGACTTGGCTGAGCCCCAGCAGCTGTATTGTCAGCAGAAGGTTACTCTGCCTGTTGCTTCTTTTCGTGGATTTTCAGCAGAGGGAGGTCAATCAGAGTGAGGGCTCTTTTCGCTTCCCAGTCCTTTTCCTCCGAGGAGGACACTTGCCAGATTGGTCCTTGCCTGGCTCGCCTAACAGGAGAACAGACATCACCACCATCACAGCAGCAACCTGCTTCCAAATGTAGAGATAATGATGGTGAGAGGAAGGGTTGGAGAGGGGGTGATGACTCAGCTCTGGGGGCTCCCATAACATCCTATGATTCTCTAAATCAGAGCATTTACACTGCCTGTCTACTTATTTGTAGATGATACAAAAAGTTCTGCATCTTATTTGTATTGTATCATTAGCGCTGCATTCCTGACACATCAGAGCACAAATAATGTTTGTTAGATAGCTGAAGGAATTGATGCCAAGGCAGTGGATTTACAGGGGGAGAGCTGGAGGTAAGAAATATAGGTGTGGGGCTTCTCTGGTTGTCCAGTGGTCAAGACTCCACCCTTCCATTGCAGGGGGCACAGCTTTGATCCCTAGTCTGGGAACTAAGATCCCACATGTTGCATGGTGCAGCCAGCAAAAAAAGGAAAGAAAGAAATGTCGGTGATGAAGGACTTATTGATTCATTGATGCTGGCTTAGTGGTAAAGAATCTGCTTGCAATGCACGAGACCCGGGTTAGATCCCTGGGTCAGGAAAATCCCCTGGTAAAGGAAAAGGCAACCCACTGCATTATTCTTGTCTGGGAAATCCCATAGACAGAGGAGCCTGGCAGACTACAGTCCATGGGGTTGCAAAGAGTCGGACACAACTCAGTGACAAAACAACAAAAACCCGTATGTTTGACCCCATATTCTGGACAGAGGTGGCTACAGGGGACACCCAATGTCAGATTGTAGCTCACCTTCTATCCTGAACCTCTGTAATTCCCTACACTCCCTGAATCCNCTCTCACATCCATACATGACCACAGGAAAAACCATAGACTTGACTAGATGGACCTTAGTCGGCAAAGTAATCCTTATTGGAAGTCATTTAAAAAACAGCTTCTGCTGTCATATTGGCTCTAGCTCTTCTGTTCTTTGACTTTTTCTTGTATCAATCACCAGATTCAGAATAAAAGGTTGTCCTGGAGGTGGGGGACCTTTGATAGAGAGAAAAGCAGGTGGGCGACTTACTCACTAGCCCTGCACCAAACACTTTGATGAGAAGATGCTCACTTGACACTATTAGAGTCACAGAGTTGGAAGGGATCATTGCGATCACTTGGTTCAGCTTACTATAAGGTTATAGCAAGGGACTTCGCTGATAGTCCAGTGGTTAAGATGTTGAGCTTCCAATGCAGGGGTGCCGGTTCAAGTCCTTCTCAGGGAACTAAGATCCCACATGCCTCTCAGTCAAAAAACCAAAATGTGAAACAGTGTTGTAACAAATTCAATAAAGACATAAAAAATGATCCACATCAAAAAAAAAAAAAAAAACCTTAAAAAAAGGATAATAGTAAGATGGCTAGCCTAGCTTTTTTTTTTTTTTTAATAATTGTATTTATTTATTTTTGGCTATGCTGGATCTTTGTTGCTGCTCAAGTGGGCTTTTCACTGGTTGCAGCGAGCAGTGGCTACTGTGTAGTTGCAGTGGCTTCTCTTGTTGAGAGAAGTTGCAGCTCCCGTGCTCTAGAGCACAGGCTCAACCGCGGCCCATGGGCTCAGTTGCTCCGTGGCATGTGGGATCTTCCCAGACCAGGGACTGAACCCTCTTCTGCATTGGCAGACGATGGACCACTGAGCCACCAAGGAAGCCCAGGCTGTCTATTCTTGAATATTTCCAGTGAAGAAGAGCTGACACGTTATGCTGCTGCTGCTGCTGCTGCTAAGTCACGTCAGTCGTGTCCGACTCTGTGCGACCCCAGAGACGGCAGCCCAGCAGGCTCCCCTATCCCTGGGATTCTCCAGGCAAGAACACTGGAGTGGGTTGCCATTTCCTTCTCCAATGCATGAAAGTGAAAAGTGAAAGTGAAGTCGCTCAGTCGTGTCTGACTCTTTGCGACCCCATAGACTGTAGCCCACCAGGCTTGTTATAGAAAAGTCTTTTTCATTGCTGTGCTGTGCTTAGTCGCTCAGTTGTGTCCGACCTTTTGTGACCCCGTAGACTGTAACCCACCAGGCTCCTCTGCCCATGGGGACGCTTCAGGCAAGAATAATGGAGGGGATTGCTCTTTCCTCCTCCAGGGGATCTTCCCAATCCAGGGATCAAACCCAGGTCTTCTGCATTGCAGGTTGATTTTTTTTTACCAGCTAGTTACCAGGGAAGTCCCTTCTCATTGTTAGATGAGGCTTGCTGCTCCTTACATAAGGTTCAAGTCTGCCTCCTGGGCTACTCCCCATGCACTTTGTGCTAGGTTCTGGAGAGTTCTTAAGAGGGATCATGTAATTTGACTTCCTGTGAATGAGCTCCTTGACAGCTGGAAAAGTACTTGAAACCTGAAAAGCACTCCTCCCACTTACACGAGAGAAAAGGGATAACTACTGTTCCTGAAGCAATGGAATGGAAAATGTATATAAGAACAATATAAATGGTTGTTTTATTGAAATAACTGAGTCTGCATTGAAGAAATCCCTTCAAAGAAAAATTTGACATAGGCAACCAACGGTAGACATATTCAGGTTAGGTTGACAGAACTTGATGCTAAAGGGGAAAAAAAGGGTCTAGAAAAAGATGTATCTAGGAAAAAGTGTTATGCCATCTGCAAATCAGAAAATTGTTAGACTGACCTCAGACTTCTCCACAAAGAACACTCAACACAGTAAGAAAATGTTGCCATGTCTACAAATCTAAGAGAAGAAAATATGATCCAACAATATTATATACAAGTGGGTGGTTCAAATAAAGGTGGGGGACTTTCTGGTGGGCCAGTGGTTAAGACTCCATGCTTCCAATGCAGGGGGTGTGGGTTTGATCCCTGCTCAGGGAACTATAATCCAGCATGCTGTGCAATGTGGCAATTTCTTTCTTAATTTAAAAATTAAAAAAATAACAAAGTTGGGAAACAGTCTTCCTCTAGCATGAAAAAACTTATAAAGTATTCTACCCTTGACTCTCACTTGGAAAAAAAAAAAATCTTCCTTAATGGAATTCAGCAACCAACGATGGAGAAGCTGATGGCTCCCTATGCCTCTGGTGAGTTTCCAGAGCTAGGAAATGTTTGCTCTTGCCTGGTGATAAGATTTTGCCAAATTTTATGAAAATGGTGTGACAGAGTAAGGATGACCTTGGATCCAGCCCTGATTCTACCACCAACCTACCTACGTCTAATGGTGAGCTCCTTAATCTCTGGGCCTTAGTTTCTGCATTTGAAACATGAGATCCCTCCAGCTATGTACTTTCCATATTCAGGGAAGGAAATGACCTACACAGCTCCAAATAATGTTGCGTTTCTCTCCATCAGATTCTGCTTCTGCTCATCACCCTGCTTGGATGCTCTTCTTTGAGTCTCTCACTGTTAGTGATGTTTGGGACACTCCATAATTGGCCATCCCTATGGTCAGTTTACTGCTTAGTCAAAGCTTTTGTGAAAAGCCAAGGCTTATTCAATCGAGGGCTCATCTTGTTGGCAATGACATCATTAATCATGGACTTGGCCGGGCAGCCACGGTGGGACTTGGCTGAGCCCCAGCAGCTGTATTGTCAGCAGAAGGTTACTCTGCCTGTTGCTTCTTTTCGTGGATTTTCAGCAGAGGGAGGTCAATCAGAGTGAGGGCTCTTTTCGCTTCCCAGTCCTTTTCCTCCGAGGAGGACACTTGCCAGATTGGTCCTTGCCTGGCTCGCCTAACAGGAGAACAGACATCACCACCATCACAGCAGCAACCTGCTTCCAAATGTAGAGATAATGATGGTGAGAGGAAGGGTTGGAGAGGGGGTGATGACTCAGCTCTGGGGGCTCCCATAACATCCTATGATTCTCTAAATCAGAGCATTTACACTGCCTGTCTACTTATTTGTAGATGATACAAAAAGTTCTGCATCTTATTTGTATTGTATCATTAGCGCTGCATTCCTGACACATCAGAGCACAAATAATGTTTGTTAGATAGCTGAAGGAATTGATGCCAAGGCAGTGGATTTACAGGGGGAGAGCTGGAGGTAAGAAATATAGGTGTGGGGCTTCTCTGGTTGTCCAGTGGTCAAGACTCCACCCTTCCATTGCAGGGGGCACAGCTTTGATCCCTAGTCTGGGAACTAAGATCCCACATGTTGCATGGTGCAGCCAGCAAAAAAAGGAAAGAAAGAAATGTCGGTGATGAAGGACTTATTGATTCATTGATGCTGGCTTAGTGGTAAAGAATCTGCTTGCAATGCACCAGACCCGGGTTAGATCCCTGGGTCAGGAAAATCCCCTGGTAAAGGAAAAGGCAACCCACTGCATTATTCTTGTCTGGGAAATCCCATAGACAGAGGAGCCTGGCAGACTACAGTCCATGGGGTTGCAAAGAGTCGGACACAACTCAGTGACAAAACAACAAAAACCCGTATGTTTGACCCCATATTCTGGACAGAGGTGGCTACAGGGGACACCCAATGTCAGATTGTAGCTCACCTTCTATCCTGAACCTCTGTAATTCCCTACACTCCCTGAATCCTCAACAGCCAAGGGGATGAATGAGGCCCACTCCCCATAGATTCCTATGGACTGAAAACAGTCTGCAAGTGAGTCTGGGCTCTGAATCAGCCTCTTTGGTGCCCTAATCCATCCCCCGGTGCACCTGCACACGCCGCCCTCACAGTGGCAGCCTGGCAACACGCCTCTTCTTCATATCGCTCAATTCAGAGCCAACATCCCAATTTTACATCTCCGCTGGCTCACTTGCGGAGTGCCCTCTGTGTCCCCTGTGCTGGGCTGTAGACAGAATGTGGGACCAGGCTCAGTCTCTGCCCTCAGGGGGTATCATTCTAATCTCTGCCTCTGGTTCCCTTGTGGTGCTTCTAGCTACTCACCGCATGGCCCTTGGGTTGAATTTTCAGCCTCCTTACTAGAATGTTTGGCTTGTAGTGATAGCATCATATGAAGTGATATGGATAGAAAAAGGGGCAGGAGTTTATTATTTAGAGCGGCCATAACCAAAACCAACAGAAAATATAATAGCTCTGTAATATATGTTCATATAATAAATAATATATATATATAATAGTTCAGATGTAGCCAAGCAGGACGAAGTTATCCCCTTGTATGTGCAGAACTCAGATTCTCCTCTTCCCAATCTCATCTTTGGTCTGTGGTTCAAATCTCTCCACTAATCCCCTCAAGATCTTCCCCTGAGGTGGAACAAGCTGGACCATGATTGCTCTGACTCAGGATATTTTTAAAGATACTTATTTATTTATTTGACTGTGGCTGATCTTAGTTGTAGCACACAGGATCTAGTTTTAGCTCGAAGGATCAGTAGTTGTGGCCTAAGGCTTAGTTGCTCTGTACCATGTGGGATCTTAGTTCCCTAACCAAGGATCGAACCTGCATCTCCTGCATTGCAAGGTGATTCTTATCCACTGGACCACCAGGGAAGTCCCTCTCATGACTCTTTACCACACTTGCATGGGAATCGTCTTACCATCACCTAGAAGATGGGCTATTGAAAGGGCAGCTCAGAGTGATGCACGCACAGTGGGCTTTTGGCCAAAAACAGGGCCAAGAGTTCATGCTCCAACTCTGTCCTAAAAGTCAACCCCACAAGAGTCTTCTGCAGCTTACTCCTTTCTATTTTGACTTTTCTAGCAAGTCTTTTTAATACTCGATTCTGAGCCTCTTAAGTTTACCAACAATTTATTTAATTCCCATCATCCAAACTTTGATATTTTTTTTCCCTCCTCTGATTTAACAGGTTCATCTTCTGCACAGTTCAAGCCATCATTTATTACCTTATTTCTACATCAGTTAAATTGCAATTTTGGAGGACTTCCCTGCAGGTCCAGTGGCTAAAACTCCTCGCTCCCAATGCTGGTGCCCTGGTTTAATCTGTGGTCAAGGAACTATTAATAGATCCCACGTCTCATGCCACGACTACAAGATCCCCATGTCTCGATAAAGATGAAAGCCCTTGTGTGCCGCAACTGAGTCTGGACTTAGCCAGATAAATAAAGATTTAAAGATAAATAAACAAATTGCAGTTTTTTCACCCTCGAAACAGGAACTTCCCCCCAATTCCACTTTTCTTCCACTGATGTCACTATCTATGATAGTTTCCTATGATAAAAAACTTAAGTTTCTCTGCCTCTTCCTTTTTCTTTAACCCCCAGTTCCAGACAACCACTAGGCTGTCATTGATTTTCTTGAAATTTCATTGTGTTTACCCTTTCTTAATTTCTCTGGTTCATGAGCATGTATACACCTATATACATATGACACCTCCATGGCCACAGCCACCTTGGACAAGGATTACAGCTGCAGATTTTTAGCAGCTTCACACCTGCACACTCTTCACAAATCATGATACACTCTGCCCACAAATACAACTTCCAGAAACTCTGCTTTCTCGTGGCATCACCCTGCTCCTTCCTGCCCAGTCAGTCTCTCCCTCCTTCTTTCACTGCTACTTCCCGACATACCACCTGCGCTAATTTCTCTTCTCTTTGAACTCTTGTTGACATTATGTCTTTCCTTTGCTCTTCCTTGTTTTGGAATCAGGTTCCTGTGTTAACTTGCCCATCATCTCCTCTGATGCCCTAAAATTCTGACAGTGTATAAAAAACATAATTCAGAACTCTAGTTCTTTAAAATGTATCAAATGCTTTGTTGCTCCAAGACAGATGTGGGTGGATTCACATGGCTTTGAACTCAGAGCAGGAGATTCTACAGGGAAAGTGTTAGTCCTTCAGTCATGACCAATTCTTTGTGACCCTATGGACTGTAGCCCGACAGGCTCCTCTGTCCATGGAATTTTCCAGGCAAAAATACTAGAGTGGGTTGTCATTCCCTTCTCCAGGGGAACTTCCCAACCTAAGGATCAAACCCAACTCTCCTGCATTGCAGGTAGATTCTTTACTGTTTATTAGCTGCCTTAAGAGGAGGAGACTAGGGAAATGTATTTCTTATTTTAATCTTTTGAGCCTCTCTTGAATTCTGGTTTGGGAAATGGCCCCTATCCACCTTTCCACTGCCTAAAGGATTCCCTTCTCCCTGGTGGTGATGTGGTGATCTCAGCCCACCCCACCCCAGCCCTTCCTCACTTATCTGATTTCCAGCTCAGCTGGGACGGCCGTACCTTCCATCTTTCCTTCCTCAACCTCTTCAGGACTGAATCCAGTAACAGCCGTGCATACGAACAACAACTAATATTTATTTAGCTCTAACTATGTGCTCAGACTGTGTTAAGCACTTTCTCCCATTTAATCCTCACACATACACACAAAAACCCTCTGAGGTAGGTAAATGTTTTCTAGAAGGAANCTCTGTAATATATGTTCATATAATAAATAATATATATATATAATAGTTCAGATGTAGCCAAGCAGGACGAAGTTATCCCCTTGTATGTGCAGAACTCAGATTCTCCTCTTCCCAATCTCATCTTTGGTCTGTGGTTCAAATCTCTCCACTAATCCCCTCAAGATCTTCCCCTGAGGTGGAACAAGCTGGACCATGATTGCTCTGACTCAGGATATTTTTAAAGATACTTATTTATTTATTTGACTGTGGCTGATCTTAGTTGTAGCACACAGGATCTAGTTTTAGCTCGAAGGATCAGTAGTTGTGGCCTAAGGCTTAGTTGCTCTGTACCATGTGGGATCTTAGTTCCCTAACCAAGGATCGAACCTGCATCTCCTGCATTGCAAGGTGATTCTTATCCACTGGACCACCAGGGAAGTCCCTCTCATGACTCTTTACCACACTTGCATGGGAATCGTCTTACCATCACCTAGAAGATGGGCTATTGAAAGGGCAGCTCAGAGTGATGCACGCACAGTGGGCTTTTGGCCAAAAACAGGGCCAAGAGTTCATGCTCCAACTCTGTCCTAAAAGTCAACCCCACAAGAGTCTTCTGCAGCTTACTCCTTTCTATTTTGACTTTTCTAGCAAGTCTTTTTAATACTCGATTCTGAGCCTCTTAAGTTTACCAACAATTTATTTAATTCCCATCATCCAAACTTTGATATTTTTTTTCCCTCCTCTGATTTAACAGGTTCATCTTCTGCACAGTTCAAGCCATCATTTATTACCTTATTTCTACATCAGTTAAATTGCAATTTTGGAGGACTTCCCTGCAGGTCCAGTGGCTAAAACTCCTCGCTCCCAATGCTGGTGCCCTGGTTTAATCTGTGGTCAAGGAACTATTAATAGATCCCACGTCTCATGCCACGACTACAAGATCCCCATGTCTCGATAAAGATGAAAGCCCTTGTGTGCCGCAACTGAGTCTGGACTTAGCCAGATAAATAAAGATTTAAAGATAAATAAACAAATTGTAGTTTTTTCACCCTCGAAACAGGAACTTCCCCCCAATTCCACTTTTCTTCCACTGATGTCACTATCTATGATAGTTTCCTATGATAAAAAACTTAAGTTTCTCTGCCTCTTCCTTTTTCTTTAACCCCCAGTTCCAGACAACCACTAGGCTGTCATTGATTTTCTTGAAATTTCATTGTGTTTACCCTTTCTTAATTTCTCTGGTTCATGAGCATGTATACACCTATATACATATGACACCTCCATGGCCACAGCCACCTTGGACAAGGATTACAGCTGCAGATTTTTAGCAGCTTCACACCTGCACACTCTTCACAAATCATGATACACTCTGCCCACAAATACAACTTCCAGAAACTCTGCTTTCTCGTGGCATCACCCTGCTCCTTCCTGCCCAGTCAGTCTCTCCCTCCTTCTTTCACTGCTACTTCCCGACATACCACCTGCGCTAATTTCTCTTCTCTTTGAACTCTTGTTGACATTATGTCTTTCCTTTGCTCTTCCTTGTTTTGGAATCAGGTTCCTGTGTTAACTTGCCCATCATCTCCTCTGATGCCCTAAAATTCTGACAGTGTATAAAAAACATAATTCAGAACTCTAGTTCTTCAAAATGTATCAAATGCTTTGTTGCTCCAAGACAGATGTGGGTGGATTCACATGGCTTTGAACTCAGAGCAGGAGATTCTACAGGGAAAGTGTTAGTCCTTCAGTCATGACCAATTCTTTGTGACCCTATGGACTGTAGCCCGACAGGCTCCTCTGTCCATGGAATTTTCCAGGCAAAAATACTAGAGTGGGTTGTCATTCCCTTCTCCAGGGGAACTTCCCAACCTAAGGATCAAACCCAACTCTCCTGCATTGCAGGTAGATTCTTTACTGTTTATTAGCTGCCTTAAGAGGAGGAGACTAGGGAAATGTATTTCTTATTTTAATCTTTTGAGCCTCTCTTGAATTCTGGTTTGGGAAATGGCCCCTATCCACCTTTCCACTGCCTAAAGGATTCCCTTCTCCCTGGTGGTGATGTGGTGATCTCAGCCCACCCCACCCCAGCCCTTCCTCACTTATCTGATTTCCAGCTCAGCTGGGACGGCCGTACCTTCCATCTTTCCTTCCTCAACCTCTTCAGGACTGAATCCAGTAACAGCCGTGCATACGAACAACAACTAATATTTATTTAGCTCTAACTATGTGCTCAGACTGTGTTAAGCACTTTCTCCCATTTAATCCTCACACATACACACAAAAACCCTCTGAGGTAGGTAAATGTTTTCTAGAAGGAAGCCACAGCAGGCCTGTGCCACTTCCATGGAGACAAAGGCTGTTTTCAAACACTGTTAAGAGACTGTTTCTATCTTAGGCTTTCAATGACCTGGATTGTCCATGTGTGGAAGAGGAGAAAAAAAAAGTGAGAGGGAGAGGGAGAGAAGAAAAAGGGAAAAAAAAATTCTAGGGGGAGCTCTTCTTTTAATGCATTGGTTAATTAATCAATTAATTTTGGGTTATGCACAGGCTCTTGCGAGTCTGTAATTAGAAAAAAGCAGGTCTTTGTGTTTTGAGAGAATGTTCCGAGCCTGGAAGGTGCAGGCCTTTGCTGCTCAAGTTTCCCTTTTCTCCCCAAGACCCGTCCTTAGGTATTTCAGTGTTGAATAAACAGGCCTGTGCGCTGTGTGCCCGGCTCAGGACACCCCGCTGAGAGCATGTCCTTAATGACAACAAAGCCGCACATTTATTCTCCCCTGACCCCACTGACCCCCAAAAGTTTGTTCCCTCAACTGGGTCTCCTTAGCCCTTTCATGCGCCTGAATTCCCTACACAAAGCCCTTGTCACATCTACAGCCTCTGGAAACTAAACGGGGATGGGAAGAGAAGGGGAGTGGAGAAACATTGAAAACACCCAAACCTTGATCCTCTACCTAAAAGAAAGTGCGCGCATTTGCATGTTAAACCATCCTTGGGCATTTCAGCTTCCTCTCGCCCACCCCCACCCCCATGTCAACACATTTCTTTTCTAAAATCCTGAGAACTGGAGGCCCTCACCCCCATCCGAAGGAGCTGACAGGTCAGTGCAGATAAGAAACCCCACTGCAAAGAAAGCCCTTTTCTCTCCTTTGCATTCGTCATGATCAAAAGTCTTAAACATTTATATTCCACATGGAAGGCTCTGGAAGGCAGGAGAAAGGACACGTCTGTCTTTTCCAGAGGGTGTTTTATTCACAGTGTCTCCCCACTCCTCGTCCTGTTTATCTTTGATCCGCTGAGGCCGGATTTCAAGGAAGGATGACATCATTGACTGTGAAAAAATATTTGGTTGTATGCTTTTCCTCATCTTTTCATTATCAAATGCTTCTAGACCACTCCCGCCCCGCAGGAATGGAAATGGCCCGTGCGCTGGGGCTGAATTGCATTCTTACAGAGCAAGAGATTGTGCTAGCTGGGCTCTTGTTTTTCTTTCTCTTACTAGTTTTCTCTCTTCACACCCAGTGTAATGAGAACGTTCCCCTGAGCCGAGAGGAGCAGATAAAGAACTCCGAGGGTACCTCTGTGTTTTGCCACATGTCTCAGTGAGGAGGAAAAATTCACTCAACAAATGCAGTATTTTATTTGCATTCGTATGTAACCCTCAGTAGAGTCACTTTAATCTGCCATTTAGCAGTAACCTCTGTAGCCTCTGACTCCAGGAGTCACCTCTGAAGGTATGTAGTGACAGAGGTGAGGATTTGTGATGTCTGGGAGAATCTGTGGAAAATAGGAATTACTGGGGCTTCCCTGGTGGCACAGGTGGTAAAGAACCCACCGGCCAATCCAGAAGACATAAGAGAGGCAGGTCTGATCCCTGGGTTGGGAAGATTCCCTGGAGGAGGGCATGGCAACCCACTCTAGTATTCTTGCCTGGAGAATCCCATGGACAGAGGAGCCAGGCAGGCTACAGTCCATGGTGTTGCAAAGAGTTGGACACAACTGAAGTGACTTAGCATGCAGCACATGAATTATAGATTGAAGGAGGTGTTTTGGTTTAATTAAGGAGAAAGGCACATAATATAAATTTAACTGTTTAAAGAGAACAATTCAGGGCTGTATAATCCGTTCACAATGTTATGCAACCACACCTCTATCTAGTCCCCAAATATTTTCATCATCCCCAAATAAAACCTCATATGCAGTAAACAGTTAATTCCCACTATCCACCCACCCTCCAAGACTGTGGCAATTTCCAACCTGAAGTCTATTTCTATGGATCTATCTATCATGAATACTTCATATAAATGAAATCATATAATATGTGACTATTTGTTTCTGGTTTCTTTTACTTATAATGCTTTCAAGATTCATCCATGTTGTAGGATGTATCAGTATTTCATTTCTTTCTATGGCCAAATAATATCCCATAATTTATGTATCTATTCATCTGTTAATGAATATTTGGGTTGTTTCTACATTTTGGCTATTGGATTATTTTGACAGTTTCAGCATCAGTCCTTCCAATGAATATTTAGCACTGATTTCCTTTAGAATTGACTGGTTTGATCTCCTTGCAGTCCAAGGGACTCTTAAGAGTCTTTTCCAGCACCACAATTTAAAAGCACCAATTCTTTGGTGCTCAGCCTTCTTCATGGTCCGACTTTCACATCCATACATGACTACCAGAAAAACCATAGCTTTGGCTACACAGACTGTTGTCAAAGTAATGTCTTTGCTTTTTAATATGCTCTCTAGGTTTGTCATAACTTTCCTTCCAAGGAGCAAGTGTCTTTTAATTTCGTGGCTGTAGTCACCATCCATGGAGATTTTGGAGCCCAAGAAAATAAGATTTGTCACTGCTTCCATTTTTCCCCTTCTGTTTGCCATAAAGTGAATTAGTTCTCACATCACCCCACATAGGCTTTCTTCCAGAATTTCAAGAGGCTGTATCACAGAAAATCCTGTTTGGACAGGATGTACATATATATGGCTTTTCATGTGGTCCTTTCCTATTACTGGTGACAGAAGTCAAAGAAACGTACACCAGCAATCCTGAAGGTACAGGGGCAGCCCTGAAGATGTCAGGGAAACAGAATTATACCAGCTCCCTCCCTCCGCCCCCTGCCGGAAGCCCCTGCATTTAATTGTCATCCATCCATAAATCTGGATAGCTCTCTGATGAACCTCTGAAACACACAGCACCCCTCCCACACACACACACACACACACACACACACACACACACACACACATACTGGGGTTGACTTCTCTCTGGATCAAGCTATGTTCTTATTTCACTGATTTCATAATAGAGGTCATCTCAGTATTTATATGTCATGTAAACACTAAAGAAAAGGGGATAGTGAAAATAAACACTTATACTTAGTGCCAAAGGTGAAATTCCGTTCACAGACATTTAAAGGACCCACACACAATAGACGTGCTGTCTGCTAAAGGAACACTTATGGTGCATCTCCTTCTACTTCCTTTTGGCTCCATACTGGGTGACATTTAGAGCTTGTTGTCTCAAAACTGTGCCATAGATGAAAAGCATTTGTCCTTACAAAATAAAGTCCGTGAGACAGTCCATTTATTTGTAACTGTATTTTCACACAGTTCTTGTGACAGTGACTTCAGGAAGCTTTCTCATTGGGTCCATCCTTTCCTGAACTCCGTGTCTTTGAGTTACCCCAAATCCTCAGCCTGATCCCCTGTGGGCACCTCTGAGAACTGCTTTCTTCAGCTCGTCTGTGTGTCAAATTTTTTCATGCCCATCCTGACCAACATGCATCAAGATATGACTTGCTAATAGTTTTCTTTTAAAAAAATATTTATTCATTTATTTGGCTGTGTCAGGTCTTAGTTGCAGCATTCGAGATCTTCGTTGCATCACTTGGGATCTTTCACCACAGTGCATGGACTCTCTAGCTGTGATGCGTGGCCTCAGTAGTTGCCGTGTGGGCTTAGTGGCTCCACTCTATGTGAGATCTTAGTTCCCTGACCAGGGGTCGACTCTGTGTCCATTGCATTGGAAGGCAGATTCTTAACCACTAGATCATCAGAGAAATTCCATAGTTCTCAAGTTAAAAAACTGCTAACCTGATCAATGAATCTGTGTTGGCCGGCAAGACTGCCATATTTTGTGGCCCGCCTAATTCATTAAAAAAGAGAGCTTTAAAATTGTGAAATCATGGTGTGGATTTTCAAGCTCTTGAAGATTTGTTTATTCATCCATTTCATACTTCACTCACCATTTAGAGTATGGAGACTATTTTATTATTTAACTATGGGGCTTCAACTCAAGTTATACTTCACATCCAGGTGGAAAAAAGACAGGTACCATGTCTAGTCTTTCTTTGCTCAACTCAATACCTAAGATTATTTCTCAGTCAGAACTTGTTTCCTCCCTTGACTTCTGGATTGTCTGTTTCTTTCCCATCAGCTCTTGGCCCCTTGAGAGGAACAGCCGGGATCTGGGTTAGCCCAAACATGCACATAAAACCTCAAGCTGGTGACACCAAGAAAAGTGTGGTATCAAATGACTTCAGCTTCTTAGTTATCATGCATTTGCTCCTCCAACTGCCAACAAGTGAGGTGGGGGTGGTCAGGTCCTTTGCTTGCTAGACTATCAGCAGAGTCCAAGTTATGGAGAGTCTGGGATTGAGTGAGCTCATAATACAGATAGTGAAATCAAGAAAGAACAATTGTTTAGTTATAAAAGTAGTTAGCATTAATCGCTCAGTTCTCTATTAACTCGACTATGTGGTGGATGTGAAAGGGGATATGAAAGTGAGCAGTCCATCCTGGGAGGTGCTGGATCCTGAAGGTGTATGACAGGTGAAAGATGGGAGAATCTAGGGGGCAGACAGCACCCATGTAACTGACAGAAAATCTCAGTGCTACCAACCTGGAGCCATCTCTGTTATCTGTGGGTGATGGAGAGAGGCAATAGAAACAGCTATAGGATAGCAAATTCTGGAAAAGTGGAGGCAGGGGCAGATGGTGAAGCTGTTGCTCTTATATTAAGAGTACAAATGGACATATTTTGTTTTAGTGTAGCCTATTCTATGACAGAGCAGGTACATGAAACAGGTGAATGGCTGATTTATCAAATGAGTAAGCCAACTTTTTCACTCTCCTCTTTCACTTTCATCAAGAGGCTTTTTAGTTCCTCTTCACTTTTTGNTCCAATATTTTGGCCACCTCATGTGAAGAGTTGACTCATTGGAAAAGACCCTGATGCTGGGAGGGATTGGGGGCAGGAGGAGAAGGGGACGACTGAGGATGAGATGGCTGGATGGCATCACCGACTTGATGGACATGAGTCTGAATGAACTCCGGGAGTTGGTGATGGATAGGGAGGCCTGGCGTGCTGTGATTCATGGGGTCACAAAGAATCAGACAAGACTGAGCGACTGAACTGAACTGAAAGGAACCTGGGGAGGAGAAGTTTAAAAAAAAGGAGCTGCTTATAAAGATGAGTATATAAAATGATAAGACAGGAGAATGAAGGGTAGAGAAAGAAACCTTCTAAAAATTGTTTTTGCATCCACTAGTGATGAGAGAGAGAGTTCTCTGAGGACTTGTTGGGTATCTGTATACTCAGGGACAATGTTAAGATGCTCGCTGTGTAGAGATGGTCACCTAAATTGTACAGTGGGATGTAGACATAGATCCTGGGAGGATGCATAGAAATGACCTTGAGTGAGACAACACAGCCATCATGCATTTTGTGCCACAAACTTCGGCATGAAAAAAAAAAAAAAACACCTAGATTTCTTATCAAAGAATCAATAGCATTGAGATAATTTGACAAAATGGAAAAGAAACAGTCTTTTTCACGTTATTTTAAGCTCTATCATTCTCTCCCATATAGTCACTTTATCGATTTTTCTTCACACCTGACAGGCTCATAGTAAGTCGTTTCTTATAATAACTGGCAGTTATAGACATTATAACCTTTGAAAATATTAATTTAGTCACTAGGGCTGTAGTCAAAAAATTTTTTTTTTCTCTTTGAAGACTCTTTGGGACATGTAGTCTAATGAAATCTTTTGTATTTTTTCTCCTCCAAACTAATGGTAAACTTTAAAAATATTCCTTCATTTTCTTTTGTTACTTCTTAGAACTAAATTTCTTTTGTAATTTGGTCATGCAAGTTTCTCTACTCTGACAATAAGGCTTCTCTCTAAAGAAACAAAAACAATAAAAATAACTTTTTACATGAAGTTTCAAGACATTGAAACTGAGATTTTTAAAAGGAAAAAGGATCTGGGATACGCAGAACACAATTCCTCCCAGGGTCATCATTTGCATCATAAAATGTAATTCATCAGCCATTATATCTGCTTGGTTCTCCAACTGATGGACACACTGATTGCAATAAGCAGGGGACGTTGCTATTCATGGAGTGTAACGAGCACTCCGAGGATCACTGCCAGTCATGGCTCAGACAGAGGACTGGAGTTCCCCAAAACTCAGACACCTAAACACCACCAGCACCACCTTGCCAAAAAAATGCAAAACTCCAAACAAAAAATATTCCCTCCTTTAGTCCTCGCTCTGAATTTGGGAAAAGTTGTGATAGCTCTCTAGTCCTTTCTTACAGAATGTATCTTATGTAAGAATTCAGACACTTCTTTCTATGTAATGAAAGGCATGGGATAGTGAAGTGTGAGCAGGAAAGCAAGTCTCCTTGGAGAATTGAAAAGGTGGAGCTTAAGTCTAATCGGTCCTTGAAAATATTAATTCCCCAAAAGATCAAATACAGATAGTAGTTCATTCCCAAAACTGTAGTTTGTCTGAATCAACTACTTCCCCCCCGCTTCTCATCATTGGCTTTGTTAGGTTTAACAAAGATTTCAACTGCAGATCATCATAGATAGATTCTAGAATCTTAGTGGGACTGTAGGCACAGGAATTTGTATGTCACATATCTAATTCTGGTTTACTCAGTTTAATTTAACGCAAACACCCAGTCTTTCCTATAACTGTAGGTTATTTTTTGTGGACTTTCATTAAATTTTCACCTTTTTAACCTTGCTATAAAGGGTTGACTTTATAGCATAGGACTGAAGGTTAAGAGGAAATGGTTTTCTAATGGCTTGTACATAGACTTACTTCTCCAAGCACATTTTTATTCCTGGTCCTAGTGAACTACTGTGAGCAAAAAAAAAAAAAAGAAAAGAAAAGAAAAGAAAAAATGTTTTTAATCCATCTTATTTTTTTTTTATAGAAA
>SJYV01054125.1:1102811-1164103 GCA_006410875.1 Neotragus pygmaeus | reverse complement strand
AAAAAAAAAAAAAAAGAAAAGAAAAGAAAAAATGTTTTTAATCCATCTTATTTTTTTTTGATAGAAAAAAATCTCCATCTATAGTTGCTAAAGCAAAAATCTAATGTGGATAAAGTTAACAACTCCTAAACCACCCTCAAATTAAAGATTTACTTGGTGGTTCGAATGGATTCCACAAAACTTTGAAGGTTTTGGAGATTACTTTCAGAGTGTTATTCTACAAATATATGGGCTATGCACAAGTGTGTGCCCACGTGCATGTGCACATACATACATACATACACACTAAATATCTTTCTGGTTACATTTATTGGTCAATTTAGTTAAAGAACAAGTCATTTCAAAAAACCTATTGACTGGTGTTGTATTCTGAATGATTAATAAAAATCCTTAAGGGCATTATTTTAGAAAATAATACACATTTATGCTGCGCTGCTAGAAGTGATAGTGACTCCATAACCTGAGATATTGTTTTCCTGCCAAAATTTTCTTTTAAGGATTTTAAAATCAATGGATTTTTCTCTCTGTGGTTTCTATTTTCATATCTGATCCTTAAAATGAAAGTTATCTCATCTTCTGGGCATTTAAAGCTTTCCTCTTTAAGGCATTGACCAACAGGGTCCCCAAAGATCATTCCAATGTAGAGACAAGTGCTCCAAATGCCCCTAGATTTGTTTTTGTCATTATGCAAAGGAAAACATAAAAGAGACAAGTGAGTCCTCAGAGCTTTGGGACATTTATTGATCTCAATAAGCCTCACCGGAGGATGAGCTTCAAACAAGAAGTTGCCCTCGGAAGGCACTCGGTTTGTCAGGACCAGATGCTTTTGAACGTGTGAATTAATCCCACATTACTGCATGGATGATTGATGCTCCCACTCTGAAAGCACTGAGGCCCCTGTGAAATTTCTGAGGTCCAGTGGTATTGGGACAAGGATCATTCTGGCGCCACTGATTTTGCTGTGAATTGGGTTCATGTTGCAAATATGGGCCACGTCAAAATGTATGTTCTAACAATACCCAGTGACTGCAGCCATGAAATTAAAAGAGGTTAGCTCCTTTTCTCCTTGGAAGAAAAGTTATGACAAACCTAGACAGCATATCAAAAAGCAGAGGCATTACTTTGCTGACAAAGGCCCATATAATCAAAGCTATGATTTTTTTCAGTAGTCATGTACGGATGTGAGAGTTGAACCATACATAAAGAAGGCTGAGAGCCAAAGAAAGGATGCTTTTGAACTGTGTTGCTGGAGAAGACTCTTGAGAGTCCTGTAAATAGCAAGGAGATCAAACCAGTCAATCCTAAAGGAAATCAACCCTGACTATTCATTGGAAGGAATATGCTGATGATGAAGCAGTTGGCCAAAGTACTGGAACTTCATCTCTCAAAGTAACTCAGGGTAAAAGGGAATCAACATAGGTATAGAATAATCCATTTCTACAAACAAAACAGAACATTTCTTTTGGTAGGAAATGGCATTTCAGGGTCAGTATCTGGTCGTTAAGGATGATATCTGGTACTGGGTTAGTGACCAATCTCTTCAATAGACAAACTAGGGGGAAAATGTGTATATTATATGGAACATAAAACACTCATGCTGCTGCTACTGCTGCTAAGTCGCTTCATTCGTGTCCGACTCTGCGACCCCATAGACGGCAGCCCACCAGGCTCCCCCATCCCTGGGATTCTCCAGGCAAGAACACTGGAGTGGGTTGCCATTTCCTTCTCCAATGCATGAAAGTGAAAATTGAAAGTGAAGTCACTCAGTTGTGTCCGCTTTTAGCGACCCCATGGACTGCAGCCTACCAGGCTCCTCCATCCATGGGATTTTCCAGGCAAGAGTACTGGAGTGGGTTACCATTGCCTTCTCTGAAATACCCATAGGTTCATATTAAAATGTACAATTCAAATTTGAGTCTACAGGGTTGTTGCTTTTTTAAAGAAAGCCTTGTGCTTTATGTGTGTGTGTTTTTTTTATTACACAGCTACCTTATTTTATCAAAACAGAATCATGGTTCAAGATGATATAGAGGATAATAGACTTGGGATAATCTGTGATGATTCCTTTGAAAAAAATTTCAATTTTATGTATGTGTGTATCTCTCTCTCACTATGTATCATCTATGATCTATCTATGATTTATCAACCATAAATCTAGTTATCTAGCTATCATTGACCTATCTATATCTATGTATTATCTATCAATATTTATCATCTATCATCTATTTTCTATCAATCATCTATTGTCTATTATCTATCAGTATCTATAAATGTATATATCATCTATCTATCTACGTCTCTCTTTTTTAACCAGTTGCTCTAGAGATTAAAAGACACATATCAGAGTATATTTAGAATCAGTATTTACCACTTCAAATGTAATGTAGAAACCTGACCACCACTTAGGTCTCTTTCCTCTCCCATCTTTATGTAGAAATTCTCTCATGTACTATATCATTTATTGAAAACTTCACCAGACAAAGTTATAATTTTTACCATTAGCTGTCAAATATATCTTAAAGAACTCAAGAGCAGAACAATAGCCTGTGATATTTGCCCCAATATTATTATTTACTGTTTATGTTCTTTAATTAAGTTTTTGACTATTAAAATTTTCTTCCTTTCTACCTTTTATTTTCCTTAGGGCACTATTTTTGTTTACTCTATGTTATCACTATTTTAAGTATTTATTTATTTTTTAAAAATTTATATCACTATTTTAAGTATTTATTTTTTAAAATTTGTAAATCTTACATGAGTTTTGGCACCTCATTTCTGAGTACTTCTAATTCTGATTTATCTTGTATGATATCCTTAATGTCTTTTACCTAGCTTTTATATAAATGAGCTGTTACAGTTGTGATATGTTCAGAGGCACATTTCTGGCTGCTCTCGTTGCTGATGCAGAGATAGTATTAGGCTCCTTACTATCTTTCATCTTATAATAAAATTTTGTGGGGTGGTTTATGCCTCTAGACATAATTTTGTAACTAGTACTGGAGTAGTCTTCCTTCAATTAAACAACTATAAAATTGCTAAAAATAAATAAGGCATTGTTGAGAAAACGGAAATCATAGGCTGAGCTCTTTAATCACCTAGCTTTTCCCCTTAGGACACTTTTCCTGACTCTGAGCAGAAGCTGGTTGTCTTGCTGAGAACCAAGGAAGAAGCCAGAATGTTCAGAGCAGCTAAAGTGGGTGGAATCTGTGGGACAGAGTAAGAGGGGATGATGCTCTGTAGAGAGTCAGCCCCAGAAGGTTGTGCAGGAGGCTTTCCACGAGTCTTGCTGAGCAACATGCTACTCATGAGACAGCCGCCCATTCTGGGCTTAACAGCAGCTGAGTTGGGATCTAAGATAGAATAGGTTCTGGAGGTCAAGCAGTGCTGGGGAAGAGCAGTGCCAGAGAGATTTATGACTCTAACAGAGCAGAGAGATCTCCTTAATGTTTCATTAATACTTTGGCATCTAGCTGAAGGAGCTTCCCTGGTGACTCAGACAGTAAAGAATCTGCCTGCAATGCAGGAGACTGGGGTTTGATCCCTGGGTGGGGAAGATCCCCTGGAAGAGGGCATAGGCGACCCACTCCAGTATTCTTGCCTGGGGAATCCCATGGACAGAGGAGCCTGGTGGGCTACAGTCCCATGGAATTGCAGAGAGTCGGACATGACTGAAGCGACCGAGCACAGCAAAGCACATCTAGCTGAAACACCAACAAAGCCTATGCCTTGAGAATAAAACCTAACCTTTAGAATAAAACCGGCTCGAGATCCCCTGTGTGTACTGCTCTTGCCCTCTGGCTTCAGGGAGACTGCAGGAGATTACTGAAGGCAGGTACGGGTGGGCTCAGTGATGGAGGTGAGAAACGCTGGCGGTTGGGCATGCCCGCTGCTTCAGCGAGGCTGGGAGAGGGTGCTGGGCTGGGGAACATGTCTATGACTCTGGGGAAGCAGGAGGATATTGCTGGGGTGGGAATATGCCTACAGGTCCCAGCAGGGACCAAGGATGTCATCTGAGCAGCATTCAGAATGGTTGTCAGAGGAAGCTTAGTCAGTTTCTTTCTTTTTTTTTTTTTTCCCTGTAAATAAATAGCTTATTTTTCTTAAATGTTTCTTTATTAGAAGTGATAGGATTCTGACTCTGAGAACCATTAAACAGTGAAATTCTATCAGGCTACTTTCATCTTTGCTGCTAGCTTTATTACATTAACAAATGTAAACCCTTATTTATTTTTTTTTTTAACTTTTTGTTCTGTTTTGGGGTAGAAGGGAATGGCTACCCACTCCAGTATTCTTGCCTGGAGAATTCCATGGACAGAGGAGCCTGGCGGGTGACAGTCCATGGGGCCGCAAAGAGTGGGACATGACTGAGCAACTAACGCAACAACAACATAGGCAATTAACAGTGTTGTGAAAGCTTCAGGTGAACATTGAAGGGTCTCAGCCATAGAGACATGTGTATCCATTCTCCCACAAATATCCCTCCCATCCAGGCTGCCACACAACATTGAGCAGAGTTTCCTGTGCTATACAGAAGGTCCTTGTTGGTTATGCATTTTAAACACAGCAGTGTGTACCTGTCCATCCCAAACTCTCTATCTCTTCACCCCATTCTTTCCCCACCGGCAACCGTAAGTGTGTTTTCTAGGCCTGTGAGTCTGTTTCTGTTTTGTTAGTAAGTTTGTTTGTATCATTTCCTTTTAATTTTCACATATAAGGGATGTCAGAAGATCTTTCTCTGCCTGATTTACTTCACTCAGTATGACAATACACAAGTCCATCCATGTCGCTGCAAATGGCATGATTTGACTAAATAATATTCCATTGCATATATGTACCACATCTTTATCCATTCCTCTGTCTGTTGTGACATTGAACTGTGAGGACTGTGGGTGTGAGCCTCTGGAATGCGTTTCATTCTGTTCACAGTTGGAGACTTAGGTCTTCGTCTCAAATTTGTCACTACGAATGACCTTACTGGTGTGTGGAGGACTCAGGCTTAGTTTACTCCTCTCCTGGAGAAACAGCAGCATCTCTGAAGCACACGCTGTGTTCATCTTCTTTTATTTAATCTGCAGCAGACTACGGGGCGGGGGATGATTATCCAGAGAAAGACGCCCAGAAGTCCTGCAGTGGGAAACCTGAAGCGGAGGTTCCTAGTTACTCTCCTTGTCCTCCAGGCTGATGAACTACAAAGAGTATACTTTCTGCTTTAAAATTCCCCAGACCTTTAAAACATTCAGCCAACTATTTAACTACCCTGTTATAAAACCTGACGTTAAACCACCAGCAAAAAGTTTGAATTACACAAGTTTCCATAAAAGCATTTTTTCTCACCAAACATTCATTTTATTATCCTGTTTTATGGGAGGACTGAAATAGCCAGATCTCAGGTCCTGCCTGCTATATGGCCAGAACAGCTCATGACCCAGGTCAAGGTTGATGCTGAGAACTTGGCAGACCCATTTCTTAAAAAGCCCTTCTCTCAGAGTTTATTTTAGGACAGTGTATCTTTTGAAAACCAAGGTTAATATTTGATTTAGGGATGATTGATGGGAGGACATTGTTCTACTAAAATGTATCCAGAAGGTATGAGGAGAAAGTAAAGCATGCAGTCATGGGGAGGCATACGTGGGTCAGAACACCGGGGATGTGAGGACGCAGTGATGTAACTCCCGGGAGAGAACCTATCTGCAGCTCTGAGTAAGGAGATCCCATCCCTAGCTGAGTGAAGATGTGAAGGAGTAAACCCAGAGTGCCAGCTCTGTGCTAGCACAGGACACATGCTGTCACATGCATTTTGTCATTTATGGTAGATGAATCCAGAGCGATGGCAAATGGTTTTCCCCCATCTGGTGGTTCTGACCAGCATACTATTATTGTAGAGCTGGCAAATAGAACAGGCCCTCTTTACCTATATTTTCATTAAAAATCTTATGACAACTCTCTACTAAAAGTGTCCACAGAGTGCCAGATGAAAATAAATGTGACATCTAGTCATCTTAGGGCTTCCCTAGTGGCTCAGATGGTAAAGAATCTGCCTGTAACACAGGAGACATTCTCTGGGTTGGGAAGATCTCCTGGAGCAGGAAATGGCAACCCACTCCAGTATTATTGCCTGGAGAATTCAAAAGGCTTAACTTGAAACCATTTATTAATTCTCCTCTAAGTTTTATAGATCCGGTTGGTTGGTAAGACAGAGAATAAAAAAAAATTATTTAAAAGTACATTGCATAAGCTATGAGTCATTCTTCCCCAAATGGACAAATCATTACAGCTACTATTTCATAGATTTCTTATTCGAGAATGATCCTAATGCTTTTCAGTATATTCAGTCCTGGATTTCAGTAACAGTGATGGCTGACAAACCTGCATAGAATTTTTTTTTTTTTAAGTTTACAGGAATTGTCGGGAGACTGGACGAAAATCTATATAAATTCCATGCAGTTAACTACAGAGAAAGTAAGAGAGAGAGAGAGAGAGAAAAGGGGAGGGAAGAGAGAGAGTACCATGGTTCCTGTGTGTATTGGCTATATGTATGTCTTTTTTGGAGAAATATCTATTCGGATCTTGTTTTTAAATTGAGCTACCATCTTATCATTGAGTCATGGAGGTTCTTTATATATTTCAGGTACAAGCCCTTTATTCAGAAATGATTTGAAAATATCTTCTCCCATCTGGAAGTTTAGCTTTTCACTGTCTTGATGATGTCCTTTCAAACACCGAAGCGTTTATCTTTGATGACGCCCGATTTATTTTCCTCCTGTTGTTGTTGCTTATGGTTCTTATCTAGTGCCTAATTCAAGGTCACACAGATTTACACATTTCTTTTAAGACTTTTATAGTGTTAGTTCTTACACATAGGCCTTTAATCCACTTTGAATTAATTTTTGTCTATGGTATAAAGTTAGGTCCATGAAGACAAAAATGTGTAAATACTAGAAGGAGACAGAAGTATTATTTTCACATGATTTAATTGTCTATCCAGGTAATCCAAAGGCCACTGGGAACCTGTTAAAGTGAGGTTTCCTGTTTAAAAAAAAAAAAAGTCAATACTTCTTCCATATCTTAGCCATATAAAAGGGAGAAAACCATGGGAAAATGCATTTATAATAGGTAACATGACAAGCAAAATAATATGTCTGAGAAGATGGAGACACCAGAAGCAGTACTAATACCTGTTTGAAATAGTTCAAGGCAAGCCAAATACCACAAAACCTTAATCAGCATTGAACCTAGGGAGGTATGGGACTTTCTTGGTGGTCTAGTGGCTAAGACTCCACACTCTCAATGCAGGGGGCCCAGGTTCGATCCTTGGTCAGAGAGCTAGATCCCACAAGCCACAACTAAGACTCAACAAAGTCATATACATATGTATGAAACTAGGGAGGTATGGCTTATGGCCCACACTCTGAGGAATTTGCCATAAAGACCAGATAAGACCAGGTTTAATGAATTCCCCAAAGTTAAATGATCATTCATCATCATGCAAAAGAAGCGTACCACCTTGGGAAATAAGTAAAGATAATCTTGGCAGAAAACCGCTGCTGCTGCTGCTGCTGCTGCTGCTAAGTCACTTCAGTCGTGTCCAACTCTGTGCGACCCCATAGACGGCAGCCCACCAGGCTCCACTACCGCTTTCTAATTTGGAGGCACAAAATGGAAGGGGGTAACTTGGTCTAGAAACTCCCTTCCCAGAGATCCCCTTCCCTTTTTCGATCAATATGTTCAGAGACAACTGACTAGAGAGCAGAGGTGATGGGGCCTCATGTCAACGGTGGGACTGTCCCCAAGCGGCCCATCACTTCCTTCAACCTCTGGCATTTTCTTCAAAACAGAGGCCCCCAATCAACAAAACTCATGACAAAAAAAAAAAAAAACACCACGACATTTATTTGATCATCTGAGCAAAGTAACCATTGTTGTTGTTGTCCAGTCACTAAGTGTTTGCAACCATGGACTGCAGCAGGCCAGGCTTCCCTGTCTTTCACTAGTAACCACAGACAAAACTGAAACAAATGACCTATTGAATACATTTGCCACAGACCTAGAAGTAGAGCCAGTATTGTTAACACTAATCTGTAAGAGTTAACCCTAACCCTTACAAACGAGTTTAAAAATCACCCAGTTAAAAAACCGGGTCAGTCTAGGTATGCAGATAAGCAGTGAAAAACACACACCCTCATAGAAAGAAGGACCAAGATGTGAAAAGATGCTTATTCATCATCAAAGACAGTTGTGTAAACACTGAGAATTCATTGAGTCTGTCACTTGACACGTAATTTAAATGCTGTTATGCTTAAAAGAGTACATATAAGGCTGGTGGGGTGAAAACTGCAACAACTTACCCAGGGGGCAGTTTGACAGATATTCCAAAAGTCTTTCAAATGTCCTTTCCCTGACCCAGTAATTCTACATCAGGAAATTGGAACTGTCACTACACAGAGCAGATTTAGTTCAGGAATGTTCACGCTAGTTGGTTTGCACGGTGAAAATTTGGAAACCATTTGCATTCCCAACAGTATGAACTGGTTACAAAGGTCAGAGAATCCCCGTATAAATACCAAGGAGCTATTAAACTGTGGCAGATGGATACTGGATGTTCAAAGAAGAGCTTCTTGATAAATTAGAAAATCCATCTTAAAACCTGGTTTTATAGACAGACACACTCGTGAAAGTTCAGCAATGCTCACAGAGTTTTTCTCTTGACGATGCATTTTTATTTTCTTTTTCTTAGAAGCAGAAGAAATAAAAGTTTGTAAATAGATAAAAATGGAACAAATATCGTTTAGAAGAAGGGGAGCCACGTGAAATGAAAACCAGCTATGTCTGCTGGGCTGGTCTCAAGGATCCGTCACAGTTTCCCCACTATCAAAGAAGAAGGTTCAGTGTCCGAACTTCACTGAGGGAAGAATTTGTTTGGTTTGGACTTTATTCACTGTGTCAAGAGATCTACTTATTCTCTTTCTAAGTGGCTCTTCAAGCTCGATCTCAAAATAGGAAGGGCAGGCTTCTGGATAATGCCCTGCTTGCTCAGATGCTCAATGACTCGAGTCTGTTGCCTTTTGGTACTCCTTGTTTGGACTGCAATCAAATCAATGTGAACAATGCATTTCAGCAAACAAAAGGAGGAGGTGCCAGGAGGCCTCCTGGTGATGGACATGTCACTGTCTGTGTCTTCCAGGCACCCAGGACATCTGCAAAGGGCAGGGGCAAGAAGGGAGAGGAGGACAAAGTTAAGGGGTCTGAGGTTGGTAGCCTGGGATAAAATGTGGAGCAGAGACTGCAATGCCCTTTCTTAACTCCCCTTAGAAATCACATACCATGACCTCCTTCATACTTTTGTGGTCATAGAACACTAGCCCTGATTCAGAGCAGAAGAAGATTACATAAGAATTTGTTGTTGCTATTGTTGTTCAGTTGCTAAGTTTTATCTGATTCTTTGTGAACCCATGGACTACAGCACACCAGGCTTCCCTGTCCTTCACTATCTCCTGGAGTTTGCTCAAACTCCCGTCCACTGAGTTGGTGATGCCATCCAACCATCTCATCCTCTGTCATCCCCTTCTTCTCCTGCCTTCAATCCTTTCTAGCATCAGGATCTTTTCCAAAGAGTTGGCTCTTCGCATCAGGTGGCCCAAGTATTGGAGCTTCAGCTTCAGCATCAGTCCTTCCAATGAGTATTCAGGACTACTGAGTGGTGAGGATGACTGAGGATCCTCTTGGTGGCTGTTACCAAAATAGCCCAGGTCCTCTGTACTATTTCTTTTCATTCTCACCTCCTTTACAGTGATATAAGGGAAAAATAAAGCCCAGAAGCTACTAAGTGACAGAGCTAGGGTTTAAGCTCAGGGTCATCTTCTCCGAACTCTATGCTATGCCTGCTGCACAGCGACATTCTGGGCAGGTTGCTGTGTTTACATCACTTGGGACTTTGGAGGAAGGATGCAAGGCATCAGGAGAATCAGTGGATTTGGTTTTATTGGATTAGCAGATGCCTGAAGAGGGGTTTACTCCCAAGATCTGTCAAGTTCTAGTGTTAGTGTGAGGTCATGGGGAATATAGGAGGGGATGAAGTGAAATGTTGCCCATGTTGGGAGGACAAGAAAGGGTGGCAGGAAGAGCAGAAAAAAAGTAAATTTGTTGGAATCAAAGCCAGAGGTCTCTGCTTGGGCCAGGCAGTTGTCACTTTAAAGGGATACAAAGCATGTGGTTATGGAGTCTAGGAGAGCGTGTGTCTGTGATGAGGAAGAAAGTGTCAGTGCAATTGCTTGTGAGACNCATGTCACTGTCTGTGTCTTCCAGGCACCCAGGACATCTGCAAAGGGCAGGGGCGAGAAGGGAGAGGAGGACAAAGTTAAGGGGTCTGAGGTTGGTAGCCTGGGATAAAATGTGGAGCAGAGACTGCAATGCCCTTTCTTAACTCCCCTTAGAAATCACATACCATGACCTCCTTCATACTTTTGTGGTCATAGAACACTAGCCCTGATTCAGAGCAGAAGAAGATTACATAAGAATTTGTTGTTGCTATTGTTGTTCAGTTGCTAAGTTTTATCTGATTCTTTGTGAACCCATGGACTACAGCACACCAGGCTTCCCTGTCCTTCACTATCTCCTGGAGTTTGCTCAAACTCCCGTCCACTGAGTTGGTGATGCCATCCAACCATCTCATCCTCTGTCATCCCCTTCTTCTCCTGCCTTCAATCCTTTCTAGCATCAGGGTCTTTTCCAAAGAGTTGGCTCTTCGCATCAGGTGGCCCAAGTATTGGAGCTTCAGCTTCAGCATCAGTCCTTCCAATGAGTATTCAGGACTACTGAGTGGTGAGGATGACTGAGGATCCTCTTGGTGGCTGTTACCAAAATAGCCCAGGTCCTCTGTACTATTTCTTTTCATTCTCACCTCCTTTACAGTGATATAAGGGAAAAATAAAGCCCAGAAGCTACTAAGTGACAGAGCTAGGGTTTAAGCTCAGGGTCATCTTCTCCGAACTCTATGCTATGCCTGCTGCACAGCGACATTCTGGGCAGGTTGCTGTGTTTACATCACTTGGGACTTTGGAGGAAGGATGCAAGGCATCAGGAGAATCAGTGGATTTGGTTTTATTGGATTAGCAGATGCCTGAAGAGGGGTTTACTCCCAAGATCTGTCAAGTTCTAGTGTTAGTGTGAGGTCATGGGGAATATAGGAGGGGATGAAGTGAAATGTTGCCCATGTTGGGAGGACAAGAAAGGGTGGCAGGAAGAGCAGAAAAAAAGTAAATTTGTTGGAATCAAAGCCAGAGGTCTCTGCTTGGGCCAGGCAGTTGTCACTTTAAAGGGATACAAAGCATGTGGTTATGGAGTCTAGGAGAGCGTGTGTCTGTGATGAGGAAGAAAGTGTCAGTGCAATTGCTTGTGAGACTTGAGTGGAGCTAGTAATAGTTTTTATTTGCTCAGTCGTGTCCAACTCTTTGCAACCCCATGGACTGTAGCCCATGAGGCTCCTCTGTCCATAGCATTCTCCAGGCAAGAATACTGGAATGGGTTGCCATTCCCTTCTCCAGAGGATCTTCCTGATCTAGGGATCATACCCAGGGATCAAATCCAGGTCTCCTGCATTGCAGGCAGATTCTTAACCGTCTGAGCTGCAGGGAAGCTGTAGAGTGGAGCTAGGGTTAGACGATCACCCCAATCCAGGTGCATTGTCTTCTCCAGTAACAGTGGAAGGAGCTACTTCCATGCAGTCCAGAGTGTAATGGGGGCTGTCTCAGAGGGCCTCCTCTGATGTACAGCTCACACCTGGGGCCATCCTGGAACAGACCGGTTGCCTCCCTTCCACGTCGGGACTCTTCTGAAGTCAGGCTTATTCTGAAAAGCACTCCATCCCTCCCTCCCTTCAGTGCTTCTCACTTGGAGGGCTCATGCTAAGTTGCTTCAGTAGTGTCTAAATGGGCTCTTTGTGACCCCATGGACTGCGGCCCTCCAGGCTCCTCTGTTCATGGGCTCTCCCGGGCAAGAATACGGGAGTGGGTTGCCGTTTCCTCCTCCAGGAGATCTTAAAAAAGCACAAACCCCCAAAGTTTCCCTTGAAGCACATCTCCTGAGAGTGTGGACCCGGGTGAGGGGAGAGTTGATCTTCCAGAGGAATGGTGCAGCGGTGGCTCTGTTACCTGCTTTCAGCTTCAGAGAAAATATTCTTTAAGTGGAAACAGATTAAGGGTGAACGGCAAGCCTGTGGCTCTGGGCTCCTCTTCCCATTAACCAGGGCTAAAAGGCAGGCCTGGGGATCCCTTTTCAAGAGCTGCCAATGACACAGCTTCATGTTAATGTACTACAAGTCCTTACGGGCACATGCTCAATTTCATGTTTTCATCTGAATTTCTGACGTCAAGGACCCAGCACAACTTTTAACTCGGTCAGCATCTGACAACTAGGCTGCTGGATTCTGAAGTACGCCATTGGTGGAATGTATCCTTTTCATCTTCGTTCTCTAAATCTACTTTTTATTTGCCTGCATAAAGGAGAGAGAGTCCCTTTAATGTTGTGAGAATAAAAGCCACAAGAAAGAGATAAAGCACGGAGCATGTACCAGGCCCTTAGGGATAGACAGAGCAAGGAGTTTGGGATGGCTCTTCTCACCAAAGAAAGGCTCTTTGCCAGTTGAGACAATTACAGACAAGGCGGCTGTGGTTAAATTTGCATGAATGGAGGAGGATCCCATTGAGTAGAAAGAGATTTCGGCAATGACAAATGAAGACTGATGTGCGTCTGTAATCCACAGTCAAACGAATGATGATGACGTTGATAGGAAAACAAACAGCCTGAATATGTGGGGTTTTTGTTTTCTGAAGAACAAACACTTTATTTGCAATAGAGGTGACCTCATTTTATATTCCCAGGTGGTTCAAGTGGTAATGAATCCACCTGTCAATGCAGGAGACGCAGGAGATGCAGGTTCAATCCCTGGGTTGGAAAGATTCCCTGGAGGAGAAAATGAGAATCCACTCCAGTATCCTTGCCTGAAAAATCCCATGGCAGAAGAGCCTGGTGGGCCACAGCCCATGGGATCTCAAAGTCCATGGAGCAACTGAGCACATATTTTATTTTACTAATTACTTAATCTTGGTGGCACTGGGTCTTTGTTGTGGGGTGCAGGATTAGTTGCCCCGCCACATGTGGACTTTAGTTCCCTAACCAGAAATGGAACCTGTATCCCCTGCACTGCAAGGTAGATTATAACCACTGGACCACCAGGGAAGTTCCCTATAGGTTTTCAAATCCTTTGCTGCTGGCCCTAGATATTCACCAGAACCACCAGGCATGGCTTAGAGGGGTGTTTGCCTGTCTTCCCGCTTCATCCACACCCTTCATCGAAGGCCAAGAAAGCCCTGCCCTTGGGAAGACAGGCTGTCCCGTCGGCTCTGTGTACATTCCTCTTCCATCCTGGTGTTGATTTCAAGGGGCCTGACTGTGGACACTCCTGCTGTGGCCTCCCTTGTCTGATCGCATCCCATTAATCCCACTTACTACTTGTAAAGCTGGCGGAAGACATAATTCCTCCTCTTCTTGTTAAGTTTAGAAATATATATATATATATTTTTTTACATTACATCTGCACTAAGCAGGATGAGAAATTCATGAAGGTGGACGAAGCCCTCCCTTCGCATACTTTTAGTTCCAAAGTTGAGTTGGGAGAAGGGAGATCATTTTCCATGGGGGGACATTCGTAAGCCTCTACTTCTTACTCCCTCCAAGGTCTTACTTTGTCCTGAGGTTTCGGCATCAACCCATTGTACAGAAGGGCAAACAAAGACTCAAGAAAACCAGCAACATAAAGCACCCCAGAGGGGAAGTTCCTAGTAATGAAATCCAGGAGAATTTTCTGACATCCTATTAATGAGCTGCAAGTCTCTGGCTAAATGAAAACTAAGCCCCAATAGCTTTTACTTTTCATGCACCGTAGGAAGAAGCTATGTTGAGGGTTGTGTAGCCCCAGAGAGATCTCGTGCTCCTGAAACAAGATTTGAAGTGCTACTGGACATGCTCCATCGAGTTTTCTCTTTTTCTTTAAAGATCACCTCTAAGTAATTCCATCTATTTATTTATTTATTTAGCTGTGTTCGGCCTCAATTTGGGGCCTGCAGCATCTTTCATTTCAGTGCATGGACTCTCCAGGGGCATGCAGGCTTAGTTGCCCAGAGGCATGTGGGATCTTAGTTTCCTGACCAGGAAATGAACCTGTGTCCTCTGCATGGCAAGATGGATTCTTAACTACTGGACAACCAGGAAAATCTCTCCATTGGTTTGGGCAACAGTCTTCCAAAATGCAGTTCATGCAACATCCTGAAGCATTCTTGCACAGTCCACGCTGCTCTGTGAAGGCACCTCACCTTCCCTGGAGCCTTGCTCCTCCAGCAAACAAGCCCCTCACCAAAGGACTTAGAACACAAAGGAAAATCCAGGGGAGGTGCATGGAGTGGCTGGAGACCGCCCCCCGCCCCCAACATTCCCATGTTTCCAGATTTGAGGTTCTGCGTCCAGAGCACGGACTCTCTCCAACGTGTTGCTTCCTGTCAGTACGACTTTTTAAGCAGCAAGATTTGTTGCTGGATGATTCTAAATGACCATCACCCATGCACAAAGCCATCCTCTTTAGACGTGGGCAGATGAGATAGAAAAATGGGTGGGCAGTTTCATGAGGCCTAGTAAATCTTCAGTAAATTGCAGCTCATCCCCGCGTCTCCTCTTGTGTGCTCTTTGTGTTGCTAATACACATTAAGCCTTGGCTGGCTTCACACTTTCAGGCCTCTCGGAGGTGAGGTCTGTACAAAGCTGCAGATGTGGAAACGGAGGAGGCCTCTGCCCCGAATGTTACCCATTAACATCAGCGTGGCCCAAGGAAGAATTTTACTACATTTTCCCATCTCTTAGAGAGCTCTTAGCTCACAACTTGGGAGCTTAAAGCAACAAGAAAAGAGGTGGGAAAAAAAGAGGAGACCACTGCATTTCTGGTTAAAAGTTGTGTGTGTTCTGTTCATTGGTGTAAAATATCTCAGGAGAGAGAGAGTAAGGAATGTGGCCTTTTTAATTATAAGAGTAATTCAGTTACAGGATTTAAAAATTATAGTAACAATGATGAAGAGTAAAAAACGAATTACCTTCTTTCTCTGCATTTTGCTCTCTCATGTGAAGTTCCTCAAATACGTTCCAAGAAAATTTCCAAGCATATGAAAGTAAAAGAAAAAAAATGCATGATAAAGAACTAATTTCCTTAATGCATAAAATACTCATATAACTCAATCAGAAGCTGAATAATGATCCTGTAGAAAAATGAGCAAGATATATAAAGCAGCAATTTATGGGGGGGGGGAGTGATCAATGGGAAACTGCCCACTCAGTGGAATAAATATAACATTGAACAACGAGCTGTTATACTTCTCCTATCAGATTGGCACAAATGTATAAGCTTAATAATTCCCAGTGTTATCAAAGATGCAAGGAAACAGATATGTTTTTAATTCTGGTAATAGTATATCTTTTTGGACAGCAGTGCAGCTGCTTTAGAAGTGAAAATCCTTTGACTCAGTAACTCCCTCATTGAGATTGATCATGTCACTGGAATTTGTACACTCTTGCAAACACTATCAGAAAGTTAACTGCAGACAACAGTAGTAGGATTAAAGGGGGGCATCTAGAATTTCATAAATGAAAGGGAAAGTGTTAGTCGCTTAGGTGTTGTTTGACTCTCTGCGATTCCATGAACTGTAGCCCACCAGGCTCCTTAGTCCATGGGATTCTCCAGCCAAGCATACTGAAGTGGATAGCCATTCCCTTTTCCAGGGGCTCTTCTTAACCCAGGGATGGAACCCTGGTCTCCTGCATTGCAGGCAGATTCTTACCATCTGAGCCACCAGGGAAGTCCTTTCATAAATAAGGGACAGTTTAAACAAAAATCTAGAACCTCTATGAAACAGACTCCTGTGCCTGTGTTCAGAACACAGAATGCCTCAACTCGCAATGGTTCAACTTACACTTTTCTCCTCTAAGATGGTGCAAAACTGATACTCATTCAGCAGAAACTGTGCTTTGAATTTTGAGTTTTTCCTGGGCTGGTCATATGCGGTACAATCATTTCTCTTGATGCTGGCCAAGGCAGCACCAGCTCCCAGCTAGCCCTGCCATCACCACGATGACAAACTGACACTTAAAGCCATTCTGGTTCTGTTCTTTAGTTTCAGTAAGGCATTTGAGGTGCGTGCTAAGTCGCTTAATTATGTCCAATGCTTTGAGACCCAATGAACTGTAGCCCACCAGGCTCTTCTGTCTATGGGATTTCCTAGGCAAAAATACTGAGGTGGGTCTCCATGCCCTCCTCCAGGGGGTCATCCTGACCCAGGGATAGGACCCACTGGCCTTCTCTGTTCTCAAGTGAGCCCTCTCAACCTCAGGGATCTCTATGCTTACTCTTTTCATGAGACCTCTTGTCTCTCTAGCATCTCTCTCCACGTTCCACTTCTCAGCCTTGGGGACCCAGATGAAAACTCTCTCTTGTTGAATTTTGTTGCACCCCGAAACCCTTCATAACATTTATCACAATTTTAAAATGATTTATGTATTCATATAAACATGTTTAATATTTGTCTCTCCCAAAGATGAAACGTGCTGTAAGAGCAAGAAATGGATTTCTTGATAATGGCTGTATTTGAAACTTAACATAGTGCTTAAAATAGAGGTGAAACTCAATCAATATCTGTTGAATGAATAAACTGAACGAAGGTATGAAGGCATCCACCAAGCAGAACCATCAAAGACTCGAGCAAGGTCTTAGTCAACGGTTCTCAAGTTGAGGGTCTCCAGATCAGTTTATAATGATGCTGCTGGTGCCAGCACTTGTAGGTGATGGTTTTATCTGTAAAATGGGAACAATTTCTGCCAAACAGGGTTGCTGAGAGTTAAATTGCAATCCATATGAAAAAACACAGTATGCTGAAAACAAGTAGTGCTCAATAAATGGTAGTACTCTTTCTCAGTCTCTATTGCTCTCTACAAATGTCTGCTGTGCTGTTAAAAAGACAGCACAGTAAGCAGACTGTTTAGAAAAGTACTATCTACATTGAGACTTTTAGAAGCAGGAGTTGGAGTTAAAGGCCTTCCCTTGACCAAAAGTGAACACTTAGGGTCTTTTAGGACTATTCCAACCAATTTCTTTGTTTGGAACAAACCAACAAACTTCCTTTGTTCTCTCTTTTTAACTGGATCTTAGCTGAAAAGTAACCTAGGAGATCTAAGCAACATTAAAACCCTGGTAAGTAGATAATGGTTTCCAGCAACTGTCAGAATTTCTGGAAGAGGAGAAGATCAGAAACTAACAGGATTTTCCCTGCTAAAGCTCCCATAGATGAGCTCTGCTTATATGGCATCCTGTTGGGTAGTTATGAGAGGTGGGCTTGCAGCCTACATCTGCTTCTAAAAGATAAACTGAAGATAGTGTGATGGAGCGTGGATTCTGCCTCCACCCATTAGACCTGTTGGACTCCAGCTTCCAGATTTATGTGGGGAAACCACTGATATCTCATGGCTTCAGGAAATGTTGACTGGAAACATGACCTCGTTGGTTCAGGACTTGCTAGCCATTAATGACGAATTTAAGCTTCAGTGGAGGGAGATAAATTCAGTTCTCTGTGACAAAAATTGCCTTTGAGGTTTTTCATCATGGTTGTTATTGCTAACAGCTAACAAGGGGTGCAGACCCTTCACCACCTCTGTCGTTTTTATGGCAAAGGGCAGATGGAGCACCCGGGGGTGTTAAAGCTTCAGCACCTCGGGGACTGTTTGCTCTTTTCTATTCCCACAGACTTGGTTCACTCCATCAACACCTCTGTATACACATTGCCTCTGACAGCGCCTCTGAGGTCCACTGTCCTTCCCTCCCAAGGAAAGAACATCACCACACTACTCATTCCACTCTATTTCACCCAATGAGGTAACACCTAAAGCGGGGGTTTCCCGACCTCCGAAATTGAGTGCCTGAAGATCTGAGGTGGAGCTGGTGTAATAATAACAGAAATAAAGAATGTTCCTTGCTCAGTCGTGTCCTACTCTTTGTGACCCCATGGACTGGAGCCCGCCAGGCCCCTCGTCCGTGGGATTCTCTAGGCAAGAATACTGGAGTGGGTTGCTGTTTTCTCCTCCAGGGGATCTTCCCATCCCAGGGTCGAACTCACATCCCCTGCATCTCTTGCACTAGCAGCAGATTCTTTCCCACTTGAGCCACCATCATATAGAAGCACTAAGGAACACTCAGTCTTGTCTTTATTTCATACGTATAGATGTGTGTGTACCTTTTGAAAACATAAACAAGTTCATCCCTATCCTATATGAGAACCCCATACGTCATCTGGTCTTGCTCAAAATACAGCTAAGAACCTTTTCTATCAGTCCACGCAGAACAATCCCAGGGTTTCCCAGGTGCTGGGTGCTGGGAGGTAAAATGACAATAAAGAAAGAGTCTTCATTCTGAATATAGGTCTGGCAGGTACTTTAAAGGATTTCTTTTACAGAGAAAGTGACCAAGTCTGAATGTCAGACTTGTCTGCACCCAAGTCCTCATTTCTAACTTAAGGAGGCTTGTTCTGAATGGATGCTAGTTTCCATTCACCCTCGTTTGTATCATCCATCTGCCACCCACACAACTTGAGGCGACTCAAAGATGAAGATGTGTGCATAACTGAAGCAGTTGGCCCGCGCTGTCTGCATTGGTCTTTGTGTCAGTGCAAACTCACCCCCTGGGCAGGTTGGAACTGCTGATTTTAGATGTCACATCCTTAGAGAAAAAAGCCAGGCTCTGTTTCCACTGCTTTGCCAGTCCCCGCGACAGCCCTGTGCAGGTGGGTGCTGGCTCCTGGATGATAAAATAGCAATGAGCACCTAATTATGGATAATTGCATAATGAGGTCGCTTTTGCCTCTACCAGTCCCCAGGAGCAGCTGGTACCTGAACTGTCTGCTTGTGGCAACAGGCTCCTTTCTTCTGGAATCAATCGAAGGGGAAAGGCAGCAAGCCAGCACCCCAGCATGGATACAATTCCCCCCAACAAGTCGGTGCCTGATTCCCGTTTCTCCAAGGCAGGATGGGAACTTGACTAGTCATTCTCCTAATTATTTGGGGAGATTAGCATGTACTCCCGGGTTGGGCTGTGGACCAAAAATAATGCCTTCCATTTGGGAGAGGATCTTAAACGTTCAGGCTGTACAACCACACCAGCTGGGTTTCTGGTAATGAACTACGCATGTATCATCCAGTAACTGCAGCTACAATGAGAGTTAAGTTGCAGCTCAGTGTTCCCTGAACTTGCCTGTTTATAAAACTTATTTTGCATACTCAGCCGGTAAATTGTGTCTGACTCTATGTGACCCCATGGGTTGTATCCTGCCAGGTTCCTCTGTCCATGGGATTCTCCAGGCAAGAATCCTGGAGTGAGTAGTCATTTCCTTCTCTGGAGGATCTTCCCGACCCAGTCTTCTATACTTCAAACCTCTATCCAAACCTACGGAATAAAATTCTGCNCAGCATGGATACAATTCCCCCCAACAAGTCAGTGCCTGATTCCCGTTTCTCCAAGGCAGGATGGGAACTTGACTAGTCATTCTCCTAATTATTTGGGGAGATTAGCATGTACTCCCGGGTTGGGCTGTGGACCAAAAATAATGCCTTCCATTTGGGAGAGGATCTTAAACGTTCAGGCTGTACAACCACACCAGCTGGGTTTCTGGTAATGAACTACGCATGTATCATCCAGTAACTGCAGCTACAATGAGAGTTAAGTTGCAGCTCAGTGTTCCCTGAACTTGCCTGTTTATAAAACTTATTTTGCATACTCAGCCGGTAAATTGTGTCTGACTCTATGTGACCCCATGGGTTGTATCCTGCCAGGTTCCTCTGTCCATGGGATTCTCCAGGCAAGAATCCTGGAGTGAGTAGTCATTTCCTTCTCTGGAGGATCTTCCCGACCCAGTCTTCTACACTTCAAACCTCTATCCAAACCTACGGAATAAAATTCTGCCAGTGGATCCCAGACATGCCAGGAAACATGACTGGGGAAGTCATATTTTTGTCTGCCTGAGCTGTCTTGGTTCTGAGGTGAGATGGAAAACTGTGAGATCTGAGTGTGGTTCTATGACGTATTCTATGTGCTGCAGTCGATGGGGTTGCAAAGAGTCAGACTNTCACTGCTTCTTCAAGATTGTCGTATCCTTTGAGATAAACGTGGAATCTTTATTCAAATTGTAGAGGTCCCTGGTGCTTGGTGATTTTTGTTTAAAAATAACAAAAGATACATACAATTTATGTATCTTAAATTGGTGTTTAAATGGGAATTTTTGTTCCAAGAGGGTCAACTGCCCCCTACATATTCTGGTGTAAACCTACTATTTCATCAGAAGTAAGTCACTCACTGCTTCATAGTGGCTTGATGTTAAGCATCCACCTGCCAAGCCAGGAGACACGGGTTCAATCCCTGGGTTGGGAAGATCCCATGGAGGAGGATATGGCAACCCACTCCAGTATTCTTGCCTGGGAAAATCCTATGGACCAAGTATTCTCGCAGGCTACTAGTCCATGGAGTCTCAAAAGAGTCAAACACAACCTAATGACTAAACAACAACAGAAAATCATTCAGTAGTTTCTTAAGAGGATTGGTACCCTCTTGTAATTTCTGGCTAAAGTGCAGCGTGAAGAAGATTTGGAAGGAGGCTGTTTCAGCCATAAATGGTCTGAGCATCATAAACTGTGAAGAAAAGCTCTGATTGGGGAAAAGACATGAACTTGATCCAGGCATCTGCTCCTCAACCTCAGGATGTTGAAAGTTTCTGACACTGCGAGACTGGGAGCCCCAGCCTTGACTTGAACGTTCAAAGTCGCCAGGTAAAGCCGCCTGACNTGTGAAGAAAAGCTCTGATTGGGGAAAAGACATGAACTTGATCCAGGCATCTGCTCCTCAACCTCAGGATGTTGAAAGTTTCTGACACTGCGAGACTGGGAGCCCCAGCCTTGACTTGAACGTTCAAAGTCGCCAGGTAAAGCCGCCTGACAAAGCCCAGTGGGAGACTGTCCTGTGTGCGTGAACGATGCCTTGACCTCAAAAACCGTTTTCTCCTTTGAACGCCCACAAGTGTCTTATGTTTGCTCTCTGTCAGACATCTTCCATGAGAAAATTCACCTTGACTTTAACTTGACTCAACCTATTAGGGATGGGAGATTTTTCCTGCACCAGTTTCCTAATTTTCCCATTTCTGTCAAGAGGATCAGGGTTCTTGCTATGAGGTCAGGAGCATTCATCTCAAACCTCATAGCTCCTTTGCAGTCTGAAAATGTGTCCTGTGGGTTTTTTTTCCAACCACTCGACCATCTCATCTCTCATACTTTTGTGACTGTGCCACAGAATCAGTGGTTTTCAAAAGTTAAGCTTTTCCTGCTGTGCATGCGGTAGAGAATCCACCTGCCAATGCAGGAGATATAAGAGATGCAGGATTGGTCTCTGGGTTGGGAAGATTCCCCTGGAGAAGGAAGTGGCAACCCACACCAGTATTCTTGCCAGGAGAATCCAATGGACAGAGGAGCCTGGCAGGCTGAAATCCATGGGGTCCAAAGAGTCAGACACGACTGAGTGATTGAGCACACACACATACACACACACACAGAGTTTACATGAAGANATTCCCCTGGAGAAGGAAGTGGCAACCCACACCAGTATTCTTGCCAGGAGAATCCAATGGACAGAGGAGCCTGGCAGGCTGAAATCCATGGGGTCCAAAGAGTCAGACACGACTGAGTGATTGAGCACACACACATACACACACACACAGAGTTTACATGAAGATAAGATCCTCACGGTGTTTACAGAAGGAACACAGAAGCATCTCAGAGTCCTAGATTTCCAGAAAAGCTCTCTTTTGGCTGCTCTTCTTGGAGCATCCCACTCTCTGAAGCTTGTACACCCTCTCCTGCAGGGAGAGAATCCCTCTGGCTAATTTCTTCCAGGCTGTTTCTTCTGCCCCCGGCACACAGCCCTGGAAAGGAAATAGCAGAGCTCCTGACATCTAGTCCCATGAGTCCCCTGCAGGCTGCAATCTGGGCTTTGTGGGGACAGGCAGCACTTCGTCTCCTTGTCTGCTTCCTAGACTCTCTTCATCCCTCTCCAAACCCTGTCTTCTGTCTGGGGCTGCTGGACGCAAAGCCCCTCTGGAAATGGAGTCATCCTCCGGAGCCCTTAAACAAGGGCCACCTTGGGCTGTAAACTTTCTGGAAAGGGTCCATGAGGAGACTCTGAGATTAACAGATGGGAGACCCGCTGCTCCAGAGAAGAACTTGCATCCATCCTCTGCTGCATGCTACCCTCTCATAAAATAGTCCTCCCTCTGGGGATGCTTGAAGAAGAGGAGCATCCCTGAAGGGCTCCATCTGCGGCTGTTTATGACAACCTGCTGCATGCCCGGTGAGATTTACTGCCTTTGGAACAAGATCTAAAGCCACGTGCTGTAACCGTTTCAATCACCCATGATCAAATCCAGGTACAGCATCTACGTCACTGATTGTCCTTGTGTGGAAGTTGTAAGGGGCTGGCCATTCCTGTAGACAGATGTCTGCCCATTGCCTTGCACCCAGCTTAGACCGTGGGTGTTTTAACACTCACTTCCTGCCCTTTCTTCCAGAAGCCCATAAACGAGCAGTGAACACAGGGTGTGCAGGTTGGGAATAGGGCAGGGCAGGCTTGGGCCGAGGGCTTTTTGGCAGAGATCCCACTGCATGCAGGGCAGCCCAGCAGACTGTGGCTTGGACCATGGGATAATATAGTCACAGGTTTGAGGGACAAGCATGTGGACTTCCTTGGGGGTCCTTTTTCTGCTTGTCACAGGAACTTACTGGGAGAAAATGGATCAAGATTCCTGACATTTGGATGTTCAGTGTTGCCAGAGTCTCATTGGTGGATTGTTGTTCAGTTGCTCAATCGTGTCGACTTTTTGCGACCCCATGAACTGTAGTCCACCAGGCTCCTCTGTCTATGGGATTCCCCAGGCAAGAATACTGGAGTGGGTAGCCATTCTCTTTTCCAGGGGATTGTCTCCACCCAGGGACTGAATCAATGGCAGGAGGATTCTTTACTGCTGAGCCTCCTGGGAAGCCCCACTGGTGGATTACAATGATCCTACATAAGTTTACCACCAGCAAAGCATGCTGGGGACCCGCAGGATGCTGCCCTGTGGCGGAAGGGGTGTCTATGCGGGCTGCCTGGTAGTGCACCTTGAGCAAAGTTTTGATCAGGGGCCTAGAAACAAAAAGAACAACTCAATGATCCCAACTTGGGATCCACTAGGGATATAGACCCACAGGAACATCCATGCAGCTGTGGACCTGCCTCCACCAGAAGGTTTTACCTGTCAGCCCTGAGGGCTCTTGGGAGCCAGATAGACTTTCCCGAGGTGGGAGGGAACTCAGGAAGGAGAAGCATGGGTTCCTGTGCAGATGGTATACGTTCAAGTACCTGGAGAAATAAAAGACATGGTCATATGTGCACCCTGGAGTGGTGATGGAGAGATATTACACCTGACTCTGTGTGTGCGTGCTAATTCACTTCAGTTGTGTCTGACCCTTTGCGACCCCATGGACTGTAGCCCGTCAGGTCCTCTGTCCATGGGATTCTCCAGGCAAGAATACTGGAGTGGGCTGTCATGCCCTCCTCCAGGGCCACCTGACTCCAGTGCTCTGGAAACTTGCCTTGAAGGCAAGCAAGGGGTAGGAGGGCTCAGCGATTCCTCTTCAAGTTTAAAGGGCACTCAGATCCCCCCGAAAGAGTCTAATCAAGATGCAGACTGTTATTCTGTGGGTCCTCGCGGTGGTGGGGGCTGAGCGTCTGCATCTCTAGTTAACTATCCAGATGCTGGCTCTGTTGGCTCTGAACGCACTTTGAGCAGCAAAGAGCCATCACAGATCCCATACTTTGAAGGACCGAGCCTGGTTTAATGCTCTTCTGCTGACATTTTGAAGTTCTTCATTCATTTTTTAAACAAGGGGCCCCATAAGTTGCATATCTGGTCCTGATTTAGCATTAGAGCTGGGTTCAAATCATGGCTCTGCCCCTGCTTCATGCCGTGTGCTGGAGAGAGATCCTTGGCTCCCAGGTTCATCTTCTTTGATGATAAACAGGATGATTGGCAGTGGCTGGGAGGGTGAGATGAGGTGGGCACGTCTACATGTGATGACAAGAGCTGCTGCTGTTACCCACACGGATCAGGTTGCCCTTATGGGCAATTATTGAGTGCTAATTTGTGCCAATACTGCACTATTAGCGTTGCCATTTTTTTTTTTTTTTTACTATTTAATTCTTAGTAATCATTTCCTCCGTAATCTCACTTAATTGGTATTAAAGCTCTGTGGTTACTTTCGTTTTAACGTGCATCTGGCGCCATCACATGCTTAAAGAAAACAGGAAGGACATTTCAAAGGGAAGCTGTGTAACCCAGAGGCCAGCCTTCTCCTCATATCAGTGTCAATCACAGTTTTCTCTAGATGTGAGTCTCAAATCCTCACCAGGCTGGTGAGGTACCATCGTTTGTCTTAAGTTTTCCCTGAAATCTTAAGGGAGAGATGCTCCCCCACCAGGTGACACCCAAGGCACAGAATTTAGGCAGGAGGGTTTAGGGCCGAAGTTCCAAGGCAGAAAATCGAGGTGTGTGTGATAAAGTCTTAGTCACTGAGCCGTGTTCAATTCTTTGTGACCCCCTGGCATCTGTGCCCCACCAGACTCCCCTCTTCATGGGATTCTCCAGGCAAGAATACCGGAGTGGGTTGCCACTGCCTCCTCCAGGGGATCTTCCCAACCCAGGGATCCAACCTGCGTCTCCTGCACTGCCGGCAGATTGTTCACCATCTGAGCCACCAAGCTGATTTCTAATGTAGAACATTAGGAATATCGACTAAAGGAGAAGGAATATCAACTAAAAGCACAGGATGAGAACGGCTGTCAGTGCAACGAGGTCTAATCAACAGTGTCGCAAAGCCACAGGGAGACTAATCCAGAGTCTTAATAGAACTCATAGAACAATAGTTTACTGTGTCTTTCTTAGGTCTGGCATTTTGGAGCCACATCCCTGTAGAAAAGCATCAGGTCTCAACCCTCCTTGGCGTTCCCCTCCTTGGGGCGTATTGAACAGCCTTCAGAGATGCCGTCCTCCCAGCTGCTTCCTAAGAAAAAGCAGACAGGAGGAACGAGCACTGTCAGATGCCATTGTATCGGAATATACTCAAGCCTGGCTGTTTCTAGCGTCATCTGAGGGTGCCTTTAAAACCTACCAATACTTGGGCCCCCCTGCAAAGATTTTGATTCAGTTGACTGGGGAAGCTCCAGGCATTAGCACTTTTTAGATGCCCCCAAGGTGAGTCTGAGGTGTTTTAAACATAAGATTGTCTTTGCTGCTATTCAGTCGCTCAGTTGTGTCCGACTCAGATTCTATGGACTGCAGCACACAAGGCTTCCCTGTCTTTCACCATCTCCCAGAGTTTGCTCAAACTCACGTCCGTTGAGTCGATGATGCCATCCAACCATCTCATCCTCTGTGGCTCCCTTCTCCTGCCTTCATGATTGTCTTAATGTGTGTCGGTTATCAAGGATCAGAGCTTGGTGGCTAAGAACATAAATACTGGACTCATACTGCTGCTGCTGCTAAGTCGCTTCAGTCGTGTCCAACTCTGTGCGACCCCATAGCCAGCAGCCCAACAGGCTCCCCTGTCCCTGGGATTCTCCAGGCAAGAACACTGGAGTGGGTTGCCATTTCCTTCTCCAATGCATGAAAATGAAAAGTGAAAATGAAGTCGCTCAGTTGTGTCTGAATCCCAACGACCCCATGGACTGCAGCCCACCAGGCTCCTCCATTCATGGGATTCTCCGGGCAAGAATACTGGAGTGGGGTGCCATTGCCTTCTCCAGACTCATACTATCTGGATTCAAATCCCTGGGTTGCTCCTAGCCAGCTGTGTGGTCTTGACAACTCACTTCTCTGTGCCAAGAAGAATAATGCCTCTTTCATAGAGAATTCAGTCAGGTTTCCTCTTCAGAGCACTTTGGATGATGTCTGGCCATCGTAAGCGCTGTGCAAGCTTTTGATAATTAAACATGCTCTATACATGGTAAGGAAGTGGCAACCCACTCCAGTACTTTTGCCTGGAGAATCCCATGGAAGGAGGAGCCTAGTAAGCTGCAGTCCGTGGGGTCGCAGAGAGTCGGACACGACTGAGCGACTTCAATTTCACTCACTTATACATGGTAAAGCAATGTGATTTATAAGAAAGGCCTATTATTGCCTTACACTGTTTTGGCTAACTACTTAGATTAAATGATTTAAAAATTTTGTCAAGTGTCAAGTTTAACTTATTTTCTGATTCTAATTTTGAAGACTTTNCGTGCCTGGGAGACTTTGGTAAAGCAATGTGATTTATAAGAAAGGCCTATTATTGCCTTACACTGTTTTGGCTAACTACTTAGATTAAATGATTTAAAAATTTTGTCAAGTGTCAAGTTTAACTTATTTTCTGATTCTAATTTTGAAGACTTTCTTGGGCTATATTCCAGTTTGCTTGTTTGGTCAAGTTAAAAAAAAAAGTCAGATTTTCTTTAAATCTCCTAGTGCAGACTTTATTGCTAACAGGTCCATCCAATTACAGCTAATTAGTGAATGTATATTTTTCTTTTGCACAGGGGCGTCTAGAGGAGCTTCTCATCATTAGCAAGGCTTAAGTTCCAAAGACTGTGATCCTCACAGACAATTCCTGCTGGTAGAAGAAGCAAGATGAAGTCAGGCTGGGAGTCAGGTTCCCGCATCAAATTTGGCCCTGGGGGATGCCCACAGATCAGAAGGAGGGGCTCCAGAGCAGCAGTTCTCAGAGTGTGGTCCCAGGCCAGCAGCGCCCACATTCCCCCCGAACCTTGTTAAGAGACACACACTGGGGACCCCACCTAGACCCTCTGCATCAGAGACGCTCCCTGGCTGGGGCCCAGCTGTCCGAGTTTGACTCTCATGCTCCTAAAATTTGAGAACCACACTTGAGTACCTTTTCTCCATTTCTAAAATGATACTGCTCTGTTTTGCCAGGAAATGAAAATGAGAAACCTCCTACAGTAATTCCCACCAAATTCTTATCTTTAACCGTTGAGAATGTATTTTTTTTTTAAACCGCTGTGCCATAAACCAGAACTACTGTGACTTTAATGAAAAAGTATGAGTCAATGATTCATTTGGTTGACATGTTTTGAAAATATTGAGTTCAGTTGATTTATTTTCAGTGCCTCCATGGTATGAAGGACTGCAAATTGTATATTTATATCACCAGAGGCATTTCCTTTCTCTTATGAACTTCTGTGTTTTATTTACTTGTCCTTTCTTCCTTTTTAGCCATTTTTGAGTGATTTTTGTCTTATTGAAATAAAATTGCTATACTTTTTGATTTCCTTCCATTATGTTTAAGAAGTCTGAAATGGCCTATCATATACAAATTTTAAACTATCTGATAGAAATCCTTAGTATATTAATAGGTAAAAAAAGAAGTTACAAGGTAGATCTGTTGCTTAGAGATCTGTGCACAAATATTTATTTTATTTCTATTTATTTTTATGATTTTTTTCCCTGAAAATGATCTATTTTTTGGCAAAATAAAATCGAATAATCATAAAAACAATGAACTTTACACAGTGTTTTCCAAGATACTATGATTTTACTATGTAAATTAAGTCTTTTTAAAAAATAAAAGACAAATCTCAGGGAAAATATCAAGAAGTAATAACTATTACATTATATTATTATGTTTATAATCCTAATACTGCAGTGTTTNCAAAATAAAATCGAATAATCATAAAAACAATGAACTTTACACAGTGTTTTCCAAGATACTATGATTTTACTATGTAAATTAAGTCTTTTTAAAAAATAAAAGACAAATCTCAGGGAAAATATCAAGAAGTAATAACTATTACATTATATTATTATGTTTATAATCCTAATACTGCAGTGTTTTGGTACTATGATTTTCGTAGAGAAAAATGAAAGACCATATTTATTGTACTAACATCTTAAATTCTGAGATTTAAATAAAATTGACTCTTCTTTAAAAAAATTAGTTAACATGGCATTTTATACAAATAACATCCATATTTATGTAAGTGAAAGACTTTAGTTTTGTGGTATCTATCAATATGAATTTCAATGTAGTTCCTTCATATGTGAGCCCAGACATTTAAATTTGATAGTGGGGACTCCCTGGTGGTTCAGTGGTTAAGGTCTGCCTCCCAGTGCAGGGACACAGGTTCAGTTCCTGGCTGGGAAGCTAGGATCCCACATGCTGAGGGGCAACTAAGCCTGAGTGCCACAAAGACCCAGCACAGCCAAAGTAAATGAATAAATAATTTTTTTAGATAGTGACTTAAAAAATAAATAAATTTAATAGATATTTCCACATAATGGGCTTCCCAAGTAAATCAGATGGTAAAGAATCTGCCTGCAATGCAGGAGACCCAAGTAGGATCCCTGGGTTAGGGAGCTCCCCTGGAGGAAGAAATGGCAATCCACTGCAGTATTCTTGCCTTGAGAATCCAATGGACAGAGGAGCCTGACAGGCTACTGTCCATGGAGTCGAAAAGAGTTGGAGATGACTGAATGGCTAACACTTTTCCTAACTCAGCACTCAGTGATGTAATACTGGTAGCTTGAGAGTAGTCATTGGTGGCAGTCTTTACACCATGAAAACTGGCAGAAGCTACAGAGCAGAGCTTTTTATTTCTGCTTGCATATTTACATATAAACATACATGGAGGTCTGAGTGTTAAACCAGCCCTGAAGACATCCATTCGCAGTTGTTGACAATTGTTGCAATAGGTTACATCACTGGCTGGCATAGTGACTGGGAATGGGAGGGGCCGAGTGAATGAGAGCTGCTGATTTTAATCACAGCAGAAAGAGTAGATGTTATAGAAACAGTCCTTCCTTTGTCTATAGGCAGACCCCAGCTCCACTTTGTGTCACTTTGGGTAAGTTTGCTTAATCTGTCTGAATCTTCCAATATTGGTTTACCTGGACTCCACTTTATTCCAGAGGGGTTCAAGATATCAATGTCCTCCTTTGCTCCCGCCAGAATCCCTTTTTAATCTCCCTAGATGTCCCCAAATTCTCATCTAATGTACTTTTGACAAGAGCATCCGTGAGAACACACTAAAAAATTTTGAAAACCCATCAATCAGATAACAATACTTTGGACCTGACATCGTAGCTTCTGGATTTTGGCTTTTGGACCAATGGCTCACGTTAAGGCAGACCTCATCAGACAGCTGGGAACATCCCTGAGGGAGATTTCCTGGAGTCTGTTGTCATTTCGATTTAAATGATTTCTGTTTCCCAGTGGCTGAAGCAGACTAGATGTAAAAAGGGGAGAAGCTCTTTCCCTCCAAATTCAGTGAAGGAATTTCATAGACTGCACAGAAAATCCCAAGTAAACGAATTATCCATAATAGAGCCCTGAAATGTCCCCACAAATTTCCAGAAGTCAAAGAGGATTTCTTGGCATGTCAGAGCTGGAAGGGACCTTTAGGGTGATCTCACATAATCCTCTCCTTTCGCAGATTAGGGAAAAAATGCCTGAGACTTTAAATCACCTGCCCGAGGGGGTACAGCTGGCTAGGGGCTCCAGCAGAAGGGAACTGGGTCTCTCTAGTGCACGTGGTGTGGAGGATGCTAATCCATTTTTCAAACTCAAGAGTATTGACATCAAAGCACATCCTATTTGACCTCGGGGGGTTATCTTCTGTAAACATCTACTAATTGGTTTTGCCAACCTGAGACCTTTATGGTCTTCCCATCTCATTTCCCTTGTTCAGTGTATCTCTTCCTCTATAAAAATATCCATCTTCCCTCCTTGTCACCTAAATACACTCATGGCACCTCCTTCCAGCTCCCCCCCTCCACTGAGGATATAAAGCTGTCAGGTCCGTCGGTGACAAGAGCCAGGCAGATGGGTCTTGGTTTCATCTTCGTGTGGGGAGTTGTGTGTGTGTCTGTAGGCTGGCTCTCTCCAGGGGTTCATGAAATAGATAGGGGGCTATCTGCTGGATCTGCCAGTCTTCTTGGGGCTGAGGTTCCTATTAGAATGGACCTCAGCCTCATTGCTCCCACCTATTCTTAAGTCTAACTCTGTGGTCCAGAAAGCAATGATGTCAAGTCCCTAGAACCTTCCAGCAGTTTTTGAAACAAGATGAGGCAGTAGTTTTCCAATCTTGGGTGACCCAACATCATTATAAAACTCTTCACCTCTCAAGAATCCCACCTTGGGCTGAAATGGCCTCCCTATCCATATAAGTTGATTTTCCTTGCTTTGGGAAGCATTAAAAATTTTAATTAATTAGATTTATTTAAATATTATGTTGGACTTCCCAAGTAATGCAGGAGACACAGGAGATGGGAGTTCAAGCCCTGGCTCAGGAAGACCCCGTGGAGAAGGAAATGGCAACCCACTTCAGTATTCTTGCCTGGAGAATCCCATGCACAGAAGATTTTGGCAGGACTATGGTCCATGGGATCGCAGAAGAGTCAGACATGACTTATCAACTAAATGATAACAAAATATTACATATGATTTTATTCTAGTTTATTTCATAAAATAAAAATTATATTTTTATTAAAAATGATTTAAAACAGCAATGTAGCATTGATTCATGTGTAACAGTGATGTTTCATGAGAAAGAAGACTGGATATTTGTGTGATTTTTTTCCTCCTCGAATAGAGCGCTGACATAACTAACCACACCTCCTCCTGTCCCCTCAGGTACCCTGTGACAAATATACTTGACACTAGTAGTTCTCTAACTTGATCATGTGTCAGGCTCAGCTGGAGGGCTTAGAAAACCCCAGATTGCTGGGCTTCACCCCCAGAATTTTTGATTAGCAGGTCTTGGTTGGGTTTGTAACCTCTCGATTTTGTACAAGTTCCCAGGTGAAGCTGAGACTGCTACTCCAGGGACCACACTTTGAGAAACATTTCTCTTAAGCTTAGGGGGCCACGTTCTTCTCTTGGTGCTTGTCAGCCTTCTCAGATATTGAATCTCTACACTTGGCCTCTTTTTGCAATAAGCTGCATGCTTGAGCTCATGGGTCCAGATGCAGGACACACGACACAGTCAGGCCAAACTTTTGAATAGGTGGTGTGCTTCTGAATACATTCAAGGGCTGCGGCTGTGAGTGAAGTTTAGAGAGGAATTCGCAGCCCAGAGCTGGCCTGAACACAAGCAGCTTGGTCTGTGCGGGTTAGGTTCGTGGGTTGGAGGATGGCTTTTATCTGTGAAGATTCCACAGCAGGAGTGACGCTTTATTCTACGTTGTTTTGCATCTACTAAAAAGAGTGTCCCCGAGGAGGATGTTGGCCCTGGATTTTCTGGAGAATCTGAGCTACTTACATATTCAGCCTGGAAGAGTAAGAATCAGGGCTGCTTTAATTATGGGTAACATATTTCAGTGGAACGCTTGTGGTTTTCAGAGTTAAAAAAACTAGAGTTTATGTATTCATTCCACCATCTACCAGCCATGTGGCTTGAAGGAGTTACTTTACCTCTCCAAGACTGACAGTGTAAATGGGGGACTCATCATCAGCCCACAGCTTGGTGGAAGGGTGGGCCGTGATGTGTGTATGCAGTTCACATCAAGGGAGTAGGTCTGCTGTGAACTCAGGATGCCTATCACACAAGCTGAATTTGGAGCAGGAAAGCCGATGATGGTGAGTATGTGGCCTGAGACTCAACATTCCTGCTCTGTCTGGGGCCTTTGGGGCCCCATTTAATACAAGAACCTGAACCAGGGAGCCATGCACACCACATGCAGCTTGCACAAGGGGATTCTGAGAAAGTCGATACATCACGTATCCTGAACATCTTTGTGATCCAACCACAGGATAAATCAACACACACAAGCACACACACCAAAATAAACAAACACACACAAAAAACCAGTCTGCCACTATTCATTGCCACAACTGTCCCCACGGTCCCTTGTTTAATCAGTCAGTATTTGTTAACAACTGTCTATGACCTTTTCCTGACAAATGGGCCATATACATGTACATGTGTAACTGAATAACTTTGCTANTGCCATAAGGGTGGTGTCATCTGCATAGCTGAGGTTATTGATATTTCTCATGGCAATCTTGATTCCATCTTGTGCTTCATCCAGCCTACATCTCATAATATACTCTCTATATAAGTTAAATAAGCAGGGTGACAATATACGGCCTTGATGTACTCCTTTCCCGATTTGGAACCAGTCTGTTGTTCCATGTCCAGTTCTAACTGTTGCTTCCTGACCTGCATACAGGCTTCTCAAGAGGTAGGTCAGGTGGTCTGGTATTCCCATCACTTTAAGAATTTTCTACAGTCTGTTGTGATCCACACAGTCAAAAGCTTTGGCATAGTCAATAAAGCAGAAATAGATGTTTTTCTGGAACTCTCTGGCTTTTTCAATGATCCAATGGACATTGGCGATTTGATCTCTGGTTCCTCTGCCTTTTCTAAAACCAGCTTGAGCATCTGGAAGTTCATGGTTCACATACTGTTGAAGTCGGGCTTGGAGAATTTTGAGCATTGNTGGCTTGTCATTGCAAAAATAGGAGACAACTTTATGTCCATTAAGGGGCTGGGCAAATAAATACACTATATCTATATGCTTGGAGAAGGAAATGACAACCCACTCCAGTGTTCTTGCCTGGAGAATCCCGGGGACGGGAGAGCCTGGTGGGCTTCTGTCCATGGAGTCGCACAGAGTCGGACACGACTGAAGCGACTTAGCAGCAGCAGCAGCAGCAGCAGCATACCTGTATGCAGCCATGAACAGGAAGCAGATTGATACTTATGAACCAATATATAAAAAGAGAATTTTCAAGTGTTTCAACAACAACAGAAAAATCACAGTGTGGCATGGTATAGATAACATAGCCCGCTTTGTGAAAAATGGATAATAATATAGCTATTATTAAAAATCATAGCATATATCCACATAGTACATGGAAAATAATAAATGCCTGTTCTACTGTAGCAAAGAGTTTCCGGGAGACTTAAGTTGACCAGTGTGGTTACTTCTGGAAAAGGGACTAAGGAAATTCATGTATAAGAAACTCACATTCTTTTGTATACATTTTGGGTTTTGATGTTTTTTTAGATGTGATATTAATTTTTAATTAAAAGCAGTTAATCAAAGAAACCCATATTGAATAATGAGTCACTGAGGTTTTTTAAAATTAGGAATGAGTCAGAAACCTCCCAAAGGCAGACATCTGTAAAGAGTTCTTTCCGTGTCTTCTGTCTAGGAACTGTAACCACTCTTCTCATCTGCATATAGCAATTAGTAGAGGCAACAGGATCTCCACTAGCAAACACACACACACACACACACACACTTGGCAAAAATTTTTTAAAAAGGCTACACATAAACCTAACATTTTAGTTAGATGGTTTTCTCTAGTAGGTATATGTGTGATTATTTTTTCTTTGTATTTTTCTTTTCTCATATTTTGACAATTAGCTTGTATTACTTTTGTAAAGAGAAAACACAGTTTTAAAATTATTGATATAACTGAGGTCTGAACTAGATAATCTAAACTATATTTGAAAAAAGTTACAAGATATATATTAAAGTGAAAGGAAATACATCAGAAACTATCAACAGTAGATAGCTGTTCCTAGAGAAGATTTTTCTTTTTTGTGTTTTCCAATCTTTTTGTGATGAACATATTGCAGTTTAAGTCGAAAAAAGCTTTAACGATAGGCTTCCCCAGTGGCTCAATGGTAAAGAATCCACCTGCCAATTCAGGAGATGCAGGTCTGATCCCTGGATCAGGAAGATCCTCTGGAGGAAGGCACGGCTATCCATTCCAGTATTCTTGCCTGGGAAATCCCATGGACAGAGGAACCTAGTGGGTCATAGTCCATGGGATCGCAGAGTTGGACATGATTGAAATGACTGAGTGTGGAGGAATAAAAATTGGGAAAATATCTTAAAGATATAGTTTTTAAAAAAGAACTGTCAGATTCTTTTTGATTTTGTGTAATATTTTTTTCAGGAAGAATGAGGAAAATATTAACACATTGAATAAGTAACTTAGAAAAATCTGATTGGAAACAATCATTAGAGATAAAAATTTGAAGGAAAAATCTACTTTGGGGAATATCATTACAGTCTGAGCTGCAGTGGGTAGCAATATTAGAGTTATCTGTATATAAATGTCTTCATATTGATTGCAATTAAATACATGAACACTTAAAGAAAAGAGAGCAAGGCATCAGTTACACCTAATAGAAAGCTAAACCTTTGTGATTTAAACCAGAAATGATTGCAAGGAAAGTTCTGGCCAAGTGCTCGGTTGCAAGGATATGGGGTTGATGGAAGAGACAGAAAGAGAATGTAAGCCTTTAAAAATCCAGATGAGGAGCAGGAAAGATGTGTAAACAAACTAAATGTCCATCAACAGATGAATGATAAGGAAGACGTGGTACATATACACAACGGAATAGCGCTCAGCCGTAAAAAGAACAAAATAATGCCATTAGCAGCAACAAGGATGGACCTAGAGATTATCACACTAAGTGAATCAAGTCAGAAAGACAGAGACAAATATCATATGATATTACTTATATGTGGAATCCAACATAGGACACAAATGATCTTATTAAGAAACAGACTCACAGACAGACAGCAGATGTGAGGTTGCCAAGAGGGAGGGGCTTGGGAGAGGGAAGGATTCAGACTTCGGAGTTAGCGGAGGCAAGCTATTACATATAGGATGGACAAACAAAAATGTCCTACTGTGTAGATAGCACAGGGAGCTATATCCAATGTCCTGTGATAAACCATAGTGGAAAAGAATATAAACAAGAGTGTGTGTATGTATATCTGAGTCACTGCTGTACAGCAGGAATTAACGTAGCATTGCAAATCGACTCTACTTCAATTAAAAAAAATTAAAATATAAAAACCCAAGTGAGGGAAGAACTGTTCTGCTTTCATATTTGAGAGAGAAGGAAAAGGGTAGGGGAAAGGGGGAGAAGCACAATCCACGAGAAGTTAAAACATGGCAGAAGATACTAATCTCTACTTACGTGCTTTTGTGTCTTTAAACTTTGTTTAATAGCATGACTATTCATTTACATATTGATTAAAGTGCTTAGCAATAACTAGTCTTTTTGTGGAAGGTGCATGCTAGCACAGCAGAAAACCAGTAAAAAAAAAAAGGTGCAAGTTTTTTCAGTGCCACATTAACATTTGATTTTCCCAACCTTACTGACTCACTTGGCAACCACATCTTAATGAGCACAGAGAAGAAGTGATGAGGCATAGGCAAAAAAAAAAGAGCTTCTATAAGGCACATTAAATTTTATGAAGATATGAGTATTAAATTGGCATGCTTCAGGGGAAAATGGAAAATAATGACACCATTTTTGGCAAATATATTTTTATTATGCAATATGGAAACGAACAAGCACATAGATAACCAGTATCCAAATTTAATGTGTCTACATTTTGTCACATTTGCTTCATGTTATTACTTTTAAGAAATGGAATGTTGTAAATACTGCTGGAGCCTTCCCTGTACTCCTGTCCTGTACATCTTCCCAACCTTCCCCTACCAGACACAACCCCTGTCCTCCTCATTCATGTTACTGTACATGTAAATCTCCATAGATAATATATACTATTGTGTGTGGATTTAAACTGCCTGTAAAATGTCATCTTGTATCTCCCTCCCCTGAGTTGGTCTCTCCATCTCATACTGTGTTCATAGGACTAAATCAGGTTGCTAGATGGGGTTCTGTGGATGTAACACAACTGATCAGTTGTTCCACTGACATACATTTAGGTATTTTCACTTTCTGCTTTTATAGACAACACTGCTACAAATATTCTTTATTTCCATGTACCTCTGCTCTAGAGTTTTGTAGGTAATGAAATCACAGAGTTTTAGGGATTATACTGCTTTGGTCTTTTTTTTTTTTTAACTTTTTATTTTGTTTGGGGGTATAGTCAATTAACAATGTTATGATAGTTACTGGTGCACAGTCAAGAGATTCAGCCATATATATACACGTATCCATTCTCCCCCAAACACCCCTCCCATCCAGGCTCCCGATAACAATGAGCAGAGTTCCTTGTGCTATACAGTAGGTTCTTATTGGTTTTAAATATAGCAGTGTGTACATGTCCATCCCAAACTCCTTAACTCTCTCTTCCTCAATCCACCACCTTCAACACTGCAACCATAAGTTAATTCTCTAAATCTTACAGACTTAGAGCTTTAGTCTTAATAGACATTGCCAAATGGTTCTTCAAAGTAGTTTTACAAATTTATGACATACCTCTAACAGCAAAGTAGCAGGATCTGTGTTTTCCCATGTCTTTGTCAATTAGAATTTCACACGTTCTAATTTGTGCCTTTCTATCAGGGGTGAAATAGTACATCAATTTTGCTTGTTTTAACTTTCATTCTCTTGTTTTTAAGTGCCAGTGATATTTTTTTCATATGCTTGTTGACCATTTAGATTTTCTCTTCTGTTAAATGTTCATTTCATTTTTGTATTTTTTGGCATTTTAAAATTAATTTGTAGAATTAAAAATATATTTTCTGGACAATACTTCTTTGTCAGTTACATGGGTTGAAATATATTTGCCTAATCTGTAAACCGGAGAAGGCAATGGCACCCCACTCCAAGTACTCTTGCCTGGAAAATCCCATGGACCGAGGAGCCTGGTAGGCTACAGTCCATGGGGTTGCTAAGAGTTGGACACGACTGAGCGACTTCACTTTCACTTTTCACTTTCATGCATTGGAGAAGGACATGGCAACCCACTCCAGTGTTCTTGCCTGGAGAATCCCAGGGATGGGGGAGCCTGGTAGGAGGCTGTCTATGGGGTCCCACAGAGTCAGACACGACTGAAGTGACTTAGCAACAATCTGTAAACAATACACATTTGTTACATTGTATTTCTTTTTGCCTATTATCATATGGAAATACTTATATTTAAATGTAATGAAATTAATAAAAGTATTTCCTTTCATGGTTTGTGATATTTCCTCTCAACTGAGGAACCCTGCTCAATCCTAAAAGCTATGATGATATTCTCTTATTTTCCCTTTGAAACATTTTATCATTTACACTGTCATGTTTCATTCATCTGTTCAGCTGGAATTTAATTTTGTGCACCACATGAAGTAATTTCATTTTCTTGCTTGTAAATGGCCAGTTTTTTGGTGCTGCTTATTGAACATTGAATCGTTTTCTTACCCATTTGTTGTGCAATCCCTCTCCCTTTTATCACATTCATGTGTGGTTGCCTTGTTTCTGTGATCTCTACCCCAGTGTTTTACCTGTTCCTAGATTACTACCATGACTTTATTAACATAACTTTATAATGAATCTTAATCAATGATTAAGCTCCTTTCCAGAGCTCCCAAATCTCTGCTGGCTGTGCTGCTTTACTTGTCCATATGTGTCTTAGCATCCACTTCTTTACTTCAGTGACAGACGATATTTGAAATTTGACTCGAGTTGCAATGAATCATGGACTAATTTGGCAAATGAGTTACCAGACACTGCCGTGCATTTTCAAACGTATCTATTTAACTACTATTACCAAGGCTTGCTACATGCCAAGCATGGGTCCAGACATCAGTTATACAGCAGTGAAAAACGAAAATTGACCAAAAATTCTGCATTTGTGAAGCATGTGTAATGCAGTGACCAAATGAGAAGATGAATAAACTTGCTATAAATTGGTAAATCCTATGGAAAAAATGTTACTGCACTCAGGTTGGGCTGTTTATTGCTTAAGAATACAGTACAGAGAGACAGGTGGTGGGCAAAAGGAGAGACAGCTTTATTGAGGAAGCTGGCAATCTTGAGAAAAAAAAAAAGGTGGATTCATGTCCCAAAGAACCAACTCCTTGTTGTGCATCAGGGAACAAAATGTTTTAAAGAAGCATTTCAGGGATCTACAAGCAGGAGCGCTATGCGCAAAACAGCAGGGTCAGCTCCGATAATCATCTTGGAACTGGTCATGTGGTGGTCTGATCAGTGTTATTTTGATTGTTTTAAGCAGTGTTAATCTTCAGTTCCGGGCTTCCCTGGAGGCTTAGCCCGTAAAGATGCTGCCCACAATGTGGGAGACTGAGATTCGATCCCTGGTTTGGGAGGACCCCTTGGAGAAGGGAATGGCAATTCACTCCGGTATTCTTGCCTTGAGAATTTCATGGATAGAAGAATGGATAGAAGAGCCTGGTGGGTTACAGTTCGTGGGGCTGCAGAGTTGGACACGACCGAGCAACTCACAATTTCTAATCTTCAGGTCCAGGTCGGTTTGCTCCCATTTCCTTGAGGCCAGGTCTCAGAGCTGTGTAAGACAGACAACCTATGTCATGGCTACAGTCTAGTCATCTCCGTTTTTCCGTTAGGTGGCAGTTTTAGTATAGGTAAAACAACTCAGGAATGTGCATTAGCTACTCTTATCTATGGCCTTCAGGGAGGAACTGAAGATTCTGTGACTCCTGAAGGCTGACTCAGTGTTCTAGCTGCTACCAGTTCTCTGGGTCTAACTGCCACCGTTGTGACCACCTATCATGCCTCTCACTATCTCTATTCACCAATAAAACAGATAGTACCACAGATTTATGAGGACCACTACCTTAACCTTTTTTTCCCTCCAGGTTTATTGAGATATATTTGACATTCAACATTGTGAAAGTTTAAGATGCACAGTACGATGACTTGATGCATTTATATATTGCAAAATGGTGACCACTATAGCATTAGCTATCACTTCTATCATGTCATATAGTTGCCATTTCTTTTCTGTGGTGGGAACATTTAACATATACTCAGATGATGTCCCTGATGGTCCAGTGGATAAGATTCCAAACTTCTACTGGAGAGGGTGCGGAGTTAAGATCCCATGTGCCCTTAGGCCAAAAAAAAACCAACTATTGAACCAAATAAAAATGAAAATAGAATATATCAGCTTAAAAAATTATTTTAAAAAAAGATATACTCAGTCATTTTCTAGTATTTCATACAGTATCCTTAGCTCCAATCACCATTACAGTACAATAGAATTGATTCAACTTATAAAGGCAGGTTTGTACCCTTTGAACAGTCTCTCCCTGTTTCTGCCACCCTAGTTAAGTCTTTAATAAACTAAAATACTAGTTTATTTCTAACCCTGTAGACTGATTTTTTGTAAATACAAATGCAATTTATTTTCATGTATTATATTATGCTCTGCAAGGTTGCTAAACCCATGCATTAATTGATTGGATACCCAAATACTGAAACTTTACCTTGTTAGATATATAGTTTCATGTTTCTGTAAATATTTTTGAGCTTTGTTCTGGGATCCAATGAATTTAAATATAAAGATACAAACACTTTGGTCCTTTTAGGATTTACTTCGCAGGTCTAGAGTAGGGCTCCATGGAATTATTCTCAACGACTGAGGCAACTTCCTGAGTTTATTACCTATTGCCCTGGGAATTATGATTTTTGTTTGTTTGGTTTTGGTCTGTCTGGTGGGGACAGAGACCAGAAACTTCCAGCCCTTTGTGAGCACCAGGCACTGTTCTCTACAGACCAGTATTTCTTAAAGACAAAGACAAACGGCTGACATTGTTTGCATGCATCAGAAAAATCCTATTTTCACCTCTTTTTCCATTATTCATTTTTCCTTGTTTCTTTATTCGGAGCCACTGTGAATGAAAAGCAAGGTGAGAGAAGTAGCTCGAGAACCCCTCACATATGCTGGGGCTTCCCAGTGGCTCAGTGGTAGAGGATCTGACTATGATACAGGAGACAAAAGAGGCATGGGTTCCATCCCTGGATTGAGGAGATTCCCTGGAGAAGGAAATGGCAACCCACTCCAGTATTCTTGACTGGAAGATACCCTGGACGGAGGAGCCTGGCAGGTCACCATCCATGGGGTCACAAAGAGTTGGACACGACTGAGCACGTATCCACTGATACATCACACATGCTTGGTCTCTGTGTGACGCTGTGTCATAAGCATTCACTCCCAGAATTTCAGGTCGCTGGCAGCTGACCCACGCCTTCAAGAGTCATTCTCCAGGCCTCCCACTAACTAGAACTTCCTCCTGATATTTACCCTATGTGTTTCTTTATTAAATTCCATCTGAAAATTTGGAATTATACCCTTGGTACCACCCACAGATGTCTTTCCTTTTGGTTGTTTGTTCTATTAGCAGTTATCGCTTCATCAATCCTCCTCTTTCACTTGGTCTTCAGGAAAGCAATGTGGTTTGTATTAATATTTTCAATCGCCCTTCATGAATCAATACCTCACACCAAGTCACTTAATTATCTCCATTTCTTTTCTTTCAGTCCTCTGCTATTTACTATATTTATCACATGCTTCTCCAAACAAACATTTTTACGACTGTTGTAGGTGCAAATGAAATGGCTGCTGGCATTCCATAGGAGTCTCCAAAAAAATTCTTAACTAGTCAAGTCGACAGTGTGGGAGACAGGAAGAGGTTAAAATTTCTCAGCAGAGCAAGAAAATAAGACTTCTGGTGCACAAATGAGCCAGGGCCAAGCAGTTGCCCTGGGAGTGGAATGAGGGATAATCCAGGGGAAGGAAAGGCAGCAGATAACTAGAGCTAGCACTCTTCCCCTTGCCTGCATGTTGTCAGTTGCTCAGTTTTGTCTGGATCTTTTGACCCCACAGACTGTAACCAGCCAGACTCAGACTCTGTCCATGGAATTTCTTAGGCAAGAATATTGGAGTAAATTGCCATTTCCTTCTCTTGACCAAAAAAATTTTTTAAAAAGCAAAATTAGGGGGAGAAAACAGGGCAAGGTGGCAAGCCTATGAAAAAGAAATATTAAAAATGCACATATACATATATAGAGAGAGTGACTAACTTGAGGTCATTATACCTAAGAGTCACAGTGGTGGCACTGCAGGAAAGAATCTGCCAGCAGTGCAAGAAACACAGGAGACAAGGGTTCGATTCCTGGGTTGGGAAGATCCCCTGGAGGAGGGAATGGCAACCCACTCCAGTATTCTTGTCTGGAGAGTCCCATGGACAGAGGAGTTTGGCGAGCTACAGTCCGTGGGATTGGAAAGAGTTGGACATGACTGAGCAACCATGTATTCGTAAGAGGCACAATAGTTATTATTAGATAGTAGGGTTTTGAATTGTTTCTTTTTATGATTTTTCTACATTTATAACATCTTTCATGTTCAGCGTTTACCATACTTACCATGACTCTTATAATTTTTCAAAGACCATTTTGAAATAAAAGTATAAATAGGAGAGAGATCTTCAATGAGAATTTACCCTGCATTTGGGGGTTAAAAACAACTCTGCTCAAATGGTTCTAACATTACATTAGAGTGAGCAAAAATATTCTCACCTATCCCACTTTGCCAGTTTCTCTGTTTTCATTTGGACAGACATTGTGCTGTGCTGTGCTAAGTCACTTCAGTCATGTCCGACTCTTTGCGACCCCATGGACTGTAGCCCGCCAGGCTCCTCTGTCCATGGGATTCTCCAGGTAAGAATACTGAAGTGGGTTGCCATGCCTTCCTCCAGGGCATCTGCCCAACCCAGGGTTGAAGCTGCATCTCTTAAATCTCCTGCATTGGCAGGCAGTTTCTTTACCACTAGCACCACCTGGGAAGGCCCCTGGACAGACCCTGGGCATGCAGTGTTTCAGATTCCACAGAATCACCTATGTCAGATCATCACACCAGCTGTGATTATGAGTAGTGTCCAAAGGCAAAAATGCTCCAAGGAGATCAGCTAACAATGGCTCCCGTCTCCTTTTAAGGATGCAGTGCAGCCATCCCTACGAGCCCTGGACCCAACTGTTTGATTCAACAGCTCACACGAAAAAAAAAAAAAATCACTCAGTTCCATGAGGAAATTTAAGCGCTAAAATATGATTTACAAAAATTAAATTGGCAAGGAATGTGGCAATAAAGTTGTCTAATGTATTCCAAGGTGATGGTGGAGAGATGATTTAAAATAGCCAAGGGCAAGAGCGATTTAAAATGGGCAGGCTGAACAGTGAACATTTTTGGAGCTGTCTGAGTCTTGAGTTGGGTGGACGGCATTTAAGTTCAAAGGCTGTAGTCCATTTCAGGGTTTGACAGGAAGAAGTAAGAGGCCAGCTGAATTCTTGCCAGAGGATATAACAAAGAATTCAGAATCCAATACCCAGCCCAGCTCACACAAAACAATGGTTCTTTTTTCCCTTGTTTGAAATGCAAGCCTGTCACTTTTCTGGTCCTACACTTGTTACTAATGAAATCATCCTTGTAGAGCTCTTAACAATGGCTTCCCTTTCTGTCTCTGGGTTACTCTTTCCATACTACTCTTGTTTCCGCTTTTCCCAAGAACTCAGGTCTCTAGGGCCTGTTATAGTGGCTGTGACGTAAACACTGTGTACAGGACACAAAATCCTTTGGCCACCTGATGGGAAGAGCCAACTCATTGGAAAAGCCCCCGATGCTGGAAAAGACTGAAGGCAGGAGGAGAAGGGGGCAACAGAGGATGATAGTTGGGTGGCATCATCAACTCAATGGACATGAGTTTGAGCAAACTCAGGGAGGTAGTGAAGGACAGGGAAGCCTGGCATGCTGCAGTCCATGAGGTCAAAGAGTTGGACACAAGTTAGCGGCTGAACAACAGGACATATTGCCCTTGGTTACTTTATTATCCTGGATCCCGAAGTGAGGAGGATGGCATAGAACAGAGCTGGGATATGTAACACGAGTTGAAATGAAATCTTTGTGTTTCAAGCCATGGTTACTTGTGGTTGTTTTATTATTGCAGCATGATTTAGCTAAAGCTGACGAATCCAGAGGAGATGTATCTACTGTTGGAATGAAAACATATTGGTACACATATGTCCCTAGTTCAGTATCTGGCATGCAGGTGGTGCTCAATAAATGTTTGAAAGAGCAAATGCAGGGAAAAGTGCCGGCTTTTGTTATCTGCATCACTTAATTTCGTGTGTAGTTAAGGATACAGTGCGCTGCTCTGTTTGCCATAGGTACTGTTGTTATGAGCTTCCTAGGTGGCTCAGTGGTAAAGAATCTGCCTGCCAGCACAGGAGACACAGGAGATGGGGCTCGGTCCCTGGGTTGGGAAGATACCCTGGAGAAGGAAATGGTAGCCCATTCCAGTATTCTTGCCTGGAGAATCCCATGGACAGAGGAGCCTGGTGGGCTACAATTCATGTGGTCGCAGAAAGTTGGACACGACTGAGCAACTGAGCATGCATACAGGTTAAAGCTTTTTCCTTGTCTCTCAACAAGGTATAAAATAGAGAAACAAAGGTAAGTACAGAGGACATCTAGATGTCCGGAGTCTCCCTCTGGGAGATTCAAATAGCTGTATGCTCTGAGCCAAGACACCTCCCTTCTCTGGACTTCTGCTTCTTCATCTGTAAATTAAAAGATTTACACTAGATCACGTGTGAGTTCCTTTTCAAGCTGAACATTGAAGTCCAACCACAGACCTTCTGAGGTTGGACTCCAGAAAAGTGTAATGACAAATTCATCCGCAGCCTCTCCACGTCTTTGGTCGGGGCTCCATCTGCTAGCATTTCTGGATGAAAACCAAACAATGGTTAATTGCCCAGATGTTCCAAATGTCCAGATGTTTGGCATGGAGACCCAGCTTGTGAATGATTGACTCAGTTGTTTCATTTTTCATCCAGACATTTTGGCTGGGTTCAGAGGCAACCTCTCTCTCCAGACCTGGGATAGAATCTTACACTCATGCATGAGAGGACCTGAAGTGAAGACTGAGAGGAAAGTATGGATTCCGAGCTCTTTTTTCCATTCACAAATTAAAGCTGAGATTTCTTATAGATAAGAGGGTCAGATACATTTCATGCCATCCCTTCGGTTCTTCTGATTTCATCTCTCCGTCTGAATGTAAGATTCACGACGCTAGATTCTGTCAACCCCTAGGAAATGAGTGAGTAATGAAGTCAACAGGAAGATCCCTTCAGCCCAGACACCAGGTGAGTCAAAGCAACAGATAGAAAAGAAACAAACATCTGAAAGCCATCTCTCTCCTGTGGTCATTCCTCTTTCTGATCTCTCTGCGAAATTATCTGCAAGCATGCCTCAAAGCTCATTTCCTTATCTAGAATTCTTCTTATTTATCATCTTCAGAAATATATCTATTTCCATAAATCAGTAATCATCTCACTGTAAGTATAGAGGGAGGAGGGGAATGCACATAATAAGTCCAGACTCTGAATCTTGTCTTCATGTCCTTGTAGGGAAAGCATTGCCACTATTAAAATAATTTTCAAACACCCACAAAAAGTGACATAATGGTGAAGCCTAATATGGTTGTATTTTTTGGTGAAAGTAAATATTGTAAAATTATGTCAAGATAGGAAATGAAGAAAGGCCATTCATGAATTTAACAAATATTCTTTGATCCCTGTGCCAGTGTGCCTGATAAGTAATCTAGGACTATCCTGCTAAATAACAAACTATCCCAAACCCAGCGTTTAATGAAATCAGTATTTAGCATGTGATTCTGAAGGGCAGCAGTTTGAGCTGGGCTTGGGTGGGCGGTTCTAGTCTTGGCTGGGGTCGCTCATGCAAGTGTGGTCAGTTGTCTTGTGAGCTGGGATCAGCACATCTTTGACAACCTCCAATGGGGCTTCCCAGATGGTGCTAGTGGTAAAGATGCCGCCTTTGCTTCAATCCTTGGACAGGGAACATCCCGAGGGAATGGCAACCCATTCCAGTATTTTTGCTTGGAGAATTCCACAGATAGAGGAGCCTGGTGGGCTACAGAGAAAGGGTTGCAAAGAATTGGACATGCCTGAAGTGAATTAGCATGCATGCATGCATGCAATGGGAAACAGTCTTCTCTCCCAGCTAGTTATCAAGGCTGGTTCTCAAGTGACAGGCAGTGGTCTGAGAGAGCATGTGAGAGTGTGAGGTCTCTTAGGCATGGAAATGACACAGCATCCCTTCCATCATATCTTACAGTCAAAAGAAATCAAATTAGCCCAGATCCAAGGAATAAAGAAATAGACTCAACATTTTGATGGGCAGAGCTGCAAAATCACAAAGAGTAGTAATACACAGAGTGGAGAATTGGGACTATTCTTACAAGCAGCCTAACCCCCACCCTTCCAGATGCATTTTCCCTACGATTATACACTCGCATTTCTGTCCCAGGAGGCTGGTTGGTGTAGGCTATTCACTGTCTTCTGACCGGGTGTAGCCAGTGGGCAATCACAGACAGGCAAGACAAGAAGAAAGGGAAGGGATTGATTGAGTGGCTTCCTCAGCTGGCTTTTGACCTTGACAAAGGTCAGTGTTCCTCTCAAGATGACCACCAGAAATGATGGTGTGAGGGAATGAGTAAAGCAGGAAGAGAAGGATTGGGGGTACAGCATGCCAGGCAGAAGGACTCTGGTGTAGTCAAGACTCTTCCGCCAATCACTGGTTCTTTATTCACAGATCCATGGGCTTCCCAGATGGCGCAGTGGTAAAGAATTCGCCTGACAATAGAGGAGACACAAGAGACCCAGGCTTGATCCCTAGGTCAGGAAGATCCCCTGGAGAAGGAAATGGCACCGCACTCCCATATTCTTGCCTAGGAAATCCCATGGATAGTCCACAGCATTGCAAAGAATAGGACACAATTGAGCCACTAACACTGCACTATGAAAGAGAGCCCTGATTTCCACAGGATGGTTAGGAAAGGCCTCTGTAAAGAAGCAATGTTTATTCTGACATTCTAGTAGTTAGTAGTTAATGTGTAGCAGTTAGTAGTTAGTACTAGCAGTTAGCATGATGTAGGGGTTAGCGTATTTGAGAAGAGAGGGAGAATCGAAATACTGAGTCCTCGGAACAGATAAGAGCTGGAAGTCACAATGATGGCAAACTTTGGGCTTTGGCTTTTATCTGAAGCGTGAACAGAAACCACCCAAGAGGTCGGACAGCAGTCCTGTGACGGCCAGGGAGCTGAGGAAGGGGATTCAGGGACCAAGAAGGGCAATTTCATGACTAACAAATGACACCACATGGATTAAGTTCTTAGCAGAGTGTCTGACTCTGTGCGACCCCATAGACAGCAGCCCATCAGGCTCCGCCGTCCCTGGGATTCTCCAGGTAAGAACACTGGAGTGGGTTGCCATTTCCTTCTCCAATGCAGGAAAGTGAAAAGTGAAAGTGAAGTCGCTCAGTCATGCCCGACTCTTAGCGACCCCGTGGACTGCAGCCCACCAGACTCCTCCGTCCATGGGATTTTCCAGGCAAGAGTACTGGAGTGGGTTGCCATTGCCTTCTCTGGTCAGGTATATAGAAAGCATTGAATAAACACTAGACATTATTATTTTTTTAAGTGTCATTCATTGGAAAACAACCTATACTCTTGGAGGTTCTGCTGCCTCCCTTGTAGAATAAGGATAATATCCACTCCCGAGCATGAACAGAAGACAGGAACCATATCATAAACCAGGAAGCATAGATCATTTTTGCTCCCGGATGGAAATAGCCAGTGGTTTGTCCCGTTTCTCTTTCATCTTGAGAATATTTTGACTGGCGTGAAGGCTGCCCTGGCCTCTCTGAAATTGAACCAGCGTGTGTGAGCAGCTTAGCTGGGGAAGTGCCACTGGCTTTCCTTGCTTCAACACAAGCGCTTCTTCCCAATACTCCCCAGACCTTCTGAGTGCGAGTAGAGGTGTCTGCCAGGAATTGCACAGTGAGCATTCAGCCCGGGTGCACAGGCTTTGGCGTCTTTCCCGCCCCCATTGCCAAAACAGCCAAACCTGAAATGCAGCGGCACCGCAGGTTTCATGACCCACTGACGGAAGCTTTTAGAAATGTGCGGTTTCTCTTTGTGCCAACGGGCTGTTTTTCCTCTGGTCCCCGTTTGCTGCAGGTGGTCCATTTAATTGAACTTCCAGCCACTACCTTCTGCTTTGATTTGGCGAAGTTACTTGTCTTCTCTGTACATTTCAAATTCCAGGATCCTTTACATTTCCTGTGTTTTTCTTCTTTTCCCCTCGTCCCCCTGCCCTTGAACTGCAGTGCAAAAAAAAAAAAAAGATTAAAAAAAAAAATCCTACAGAATAAAAAATTTTCCACGAGTTTGAACTGAATCTGGCATCATTTATACCTGAACAGCTCTAGTTGACTCTGTGGCCGGAAATGGTTTGCTTCAACACCTGAAGATTTTTTTTTTTTTGGAATGACCTTGTTTTAATGGTCCGATTTGAACAAATCCTGAGTTCTTGCTGAAAGGCATACGTGAGACACCTCATTTCTCTAACTGATGACAGGAGTTTATGAAGTCTGGGCTGGTCCAGTGAGGCAAAATTAAAGAAATGAATAGAAGTTTCCAGTTTGGCCAAGCCCCAGCAGGGGTGAAGCTCAGGGCTCACATACCATCCTTGTGATTAGGAGAAGAAGGCCTCCTGGAGGGAGTGGTGCTTCAAAACAGCAGCTAGAGAACGAGAAGGTGTGTGTCCAGGAAGACCTTCCAGGTACAAGAAGGGGCACGGACGCAGATCGGCTGTCAGCAAAGCGAGGAGGCTTTGAGTCGATCGTCTTGAAAGGGACAGAAAAGAATGTTCAAGGTAAAGGAATACGGACAACACATCAAAGCCCATGGCCTGATGCAGGACTCAGGAACAGGTGAGAATCCACCAGTGCACAGGTGTGCATGCACAAGTGTGACGTGGGTGGGTGCACAGGTGCACATTAGCAATGTTAGTCTTAAGCTCCACACTGGTGTTTCAGAGACAGGCAGGCATCAGACAGACAATTCACGTCACCCATCCCATTAGGATCTTGAAGGACATAGCAGTAGCGCTTTCTGGAGATCTGGGGGAAGAAAAAGTAGGAATTAACAAGGAAGGCAACTTCTGGGCTGAGACACCCTGTCCACTGCAGGAATTTCAGTTTTTCCCAGGGAGCAGCGAGCTTCTATGATGGGGAGGAAGAAACACTTAACATCTCCAAGCCTTGTTATTCTCCTCTGTGAAATGAGTCCTGTTGGGGTGCCTTCAGTCAGAACGGGAGAGTATTCTTGACTCCTCAAGACTAGTGGGTATGAACTCGGGTCATCTATTTAGTTCAGTTGAGTTTGGTCACTGAGTCGTGTCCAACTCTTTGGGACACCATGGACTGCAGTACGCTGGGCTTCCCTGTTCATCACAAACTCCCAGAGCTTACTCAAATTCAAACTCTTCTCAGTCGGTGATGCCATCCAACCATCTCATCCTCTGTTGTTTGCATCTCCTCCTGCCTTCAATTTTTTCCAGCATCAGGGTGTTTTCAAATGAGTCAGTTCTTCGCATCAGGTGGCTGAAATATTGGAGTTTCAGCTTCAGCATTAGTTCTTCCAATGAATATTCAGGACTGATTTCCTTTAGGATGGACTGATTGGATCTCCTTGCAACCCAAGGGACTCTCAAGAGTCTTCCCCAATACCACAGTTTAAAAGCATCAATTCTTTGGCAGTCAGCTTTCTTTATAGTCTAACTCTCACATCCGTACATGACTACTGGAAAAATCAAAGCTTTGACTAGACAGACTTTTGTCAGCAAAGTAATGTCTCTGCTTTTTAATATGCTGTCTAGGTTGGTCATGGCTTTTCTTCCAAGGGGCAAATGTCTTTTAATTTCATGGCTGCAGACAATATCTGCAGTGACTTTGGAGCCCCCCCAAAAATAAAGTCTGTCACTGTTTCCACTGTTTCCCCATCTATTTGCCATGAAGTGATGGGACCAAATGCCATGATCTTAGTTGTCTGAATGTTGAGTTTTAAGACAATTTTTTCACTCTCCTTTCACTTTCTTCACTTCACTCCTTTCAAGAGGTTCTTTAGTTCCTCTTCACTTTCTGCCATAAGGGTGGTATCATTTGCATATCTGAGGTTATTGATATTTCTCTCAGCAATCTTGATTCCAGCTTGTGCTTCATCCAGTCCATCACGATGCACTCTGCATATAAGTTATATAAGCAGGGTGACAATATACAGCCTTGACGTACTCCTTTCACTATTTGGAACCGGTCTGTTGTTCCATGTCCAGTTCTAACTGTTGCTTCCTGACCTGTATACAGATTTCTCAGGAGGCAAGTCAGGTGGTCTGGTAGTCCCATCTCTTTAAGAATTTTCCACAGTTTGTTGTGATCCACACAGTCAAAGGCTTTGGCATAGTCAGTAAAGCAGAAATAGATGTTTTTTTGGAACTCTCTTGCTTTTTCCATGATCCAGCGGATGTTGGCAATTTGATCTCTTGTTCCTCTGCTTTTTCTAAAACCAGCTTGAACATCTGGAAGTTCACAGTTCACTTACTGTTGAAGCTTGGCTTGGAGAATTTTGAGCATTACTTTCCTAGCTTGTGAAATTGAGTGCAATTGTGCAGTAGTTTGAGCATTTTTTGGCATTGCCTTTCTTTGGGATTGGAATGAAAACTGACCTTTTCCAGTCCTGTGGCCTCTACTGAGTTTTCCAAATTTGCTGGCCTATTGGGTGTAGCACTTTCAGAGCATCATCTTTTAGGACTTGAAATAGCTCAACTGGAATTTCATCACCTCCACTAGTTTTGTTTGTAGTGATACTTCCTAAGGCCTGCTTGACCTCACATTCCAGGATGTCTGGCTCTAGGTGAGTGATCATACCATTGTGATATTGGACTTATCTGGTGGTTCAGATGGTAAAGCGTCTGCCTACAATGTGGGAGACCCAGGTACAATCCCTGGGTCAGGAAGATCCTCTGGAGAAGGAAATGGCAACCCACTACAACCATTGTGATATTACTATCCACCTATTAGTCCTATTAGGTCACCTACTGGTTCAGGTCAACCTATTGGGTCAACCTATTGGTTCAGGTCACAAAGTGAAACCTCTCTCCCTCTTACTTAGCATCACCCTCTCCCCTCAGCTGGCTGCCTGTAGACATGTAAGGGGTGTGTCATGTAAGGGGTTTTTCTGTTGAGGTTCTGATGCCCGGGGTTCTCAGGCTTGTGGGCGGAGCATCAGGACATCCGAAGACCTCATAGAAGAGCCTGAGTATACAGGCATGCTAAGTCATTTCAGTTGTGTTGGATTCTTTGCGACCCTATGGACTGTAGCCCACCAGGCTCCTCTGGCCATGGGATATCCCAGGCAAGAATATTGGAGTGGGTTGCCATGCCTTCCTCCAGGGGATCTTCCTGACCCAGGGATCAAACCCACATCTCTTATGTCTCCTGCATCAGCAGGTGGGGTCTTTACCACTAGTGCCACATGGGAAGTCCATATGATACGTAGCACTAAGGAAGCAGTGATATGTTAAGAAGTGTTTCAGCTAATGAATGAATGGAGAATTTGACTGTCACCATTTTGCAAACACTTAGGAATTAATGTGGGTGCAGTTTAAATTTACTCCCTCTGGATCTAACTGCCTGTTTACACAAAATGCATGCTTCCTGTTAAAGACACTATAGGAAATTCCAAAGTGCCTGAGACTGCAAAATCCAGACTAAGGAAAATTGTATATGTCAAATACCTTAGTTTCTTCAATCCAAGTCTTTGAGAAGAAAGAAAGATTTGAAAGGGGAATCGTTGAACCTAGGTAGACAAATCAACCAAATGGGCCAACACTCAAACTTCACTTTAAAAACCTGTATAAGACAATTGAAAAAATGTGAATGCTATAAAACCTTTGATATATTAAGGATTTACTGTGCATTTTAAAAACTGAAAGTGGTATTATGATTACGCTTTAAAATAATCCTTTCTCTGGAGGTAGATACTGAAATATTTATAAATGACTCATGTCTAGAATTTGCTTCAAATTGTTCTGGGGTGGGGAGAAATGAATAGGGGTAAAGATGAAACAAGATCCACCTATTAGTCCTATTTTGTGTAAACAGGCAGTTAGATCCAGAGGGAGTAAATTTAAACTGCACCCACATTAATTCCTAAGTGTTTGCAAAATGGTGACAGTCAAATTCTCCATTCATTCATTAGCTGAAACACTTCTTAACATATCACTGCTTCCTTAGTGCTACGTATCATATGGACTTCCCATGTGGCACTAGTGGTAAAGACCCCACCTGCTGATGCAGGAGACATAAGAGATGTGGGTTTGATCCCTGGGTCAGGAAGATCCCCTGGAGGAAGGCATGGCAACCCACTCCAATATTCTTGCCTGGGATATCCCATGGCCAGAGGAGCCTGGTGGGCTACAGTCCATAGGGTCGCAAAGAATCCAACACAACTGAAATGACTTAGCATGCCTGTATACTCAGGCTCTTCTATGAGGTCTTCGGATGTCCTGATGCTCCGCCCACAAGCCTGAGAACCCCGGGCATCAGAACCTCAACAGAAAAACCCCTTACATGACACACCCCTTACATGTCTACAGGCAGCCAGCTGAGGGGAGAGGGTGATGCTAAGTAAGAGGGAGAGAGGTTTCACTTTGTGACCTGAACCAATAGGTTGACCCAATAGGTTGACCTGAACCAGTAGGTGACCTAATAGGACTAATAGGTGGATAGTAATATCACAATGGTTGTAGTGGGTTGCCATTTCCTTCTCCAGAGGATCTTCCTGACCCAGGGATTGTACCTGGGTCTCCCACATTGTAGGCAGACGCTTTACCATCTGAACCACCAGATAAGTCCAATATCACAATGGTATGATCACTCACCTAGAGCCAGACATCCTGGAATGTGAGGTCAAGCAGGCCTTAGGAAGTATCACTACAACCAAAACTAGTGGAGGTGATGAAATTCCAGTTGAGCTATTTCAAGTCCTAAAAGATGATGCTCTGAAAGTGCTACACCCAATAGGCCAGCAAATTTGGAAAACTCAGTAGAGGCCACAGGACTGGAAAAGGTCAGTTTTCATTCCAATCCCAAAGAAAGGCAATGCCAAAAAATGCTCAAACTACTGCACAATTGCACTCAATTTCACAAGCTAGGAAAGTAATGCTCAAAATTCTCCAAGCCAAGCTTCAACAGTAAGTGAACTGTGAACTTCCAGATGTTCAAGCTGGTTTTAGAAAAAGCAGAGGAACAAGAGATCAAATTGCCAACATCCGCTGGATCATGGAAAAAGCAAGAGAGTTCCAAAAAAACATCTATTTCTGCTTTACTGACTATGCCAAAGCCTTTGACTGTGTGGATCACAACAAACTGTGGAAAATTCTTAAAGAGATGGGACTACCAGACCACCTGACTTGCCTCCTGAGAAATCTGTATACAGGTCAGGAAGCAACAGTTAGAACTGGACATGGAACAACAGACCGGTTCCAAATAGTGAAAGGAGTACGTCAAGGCTGTATATTGTCACCCTGCTTATATAACTTATATGCAGAGTGCATCGTGATGGACTGGATGAAGCACAAGCTGGAATCAAGATTGCTGAGAGAAATATCAATAACCTCAGATATGCAAATGATACCACCCTTATGGCAGAAAGTGAAGAGGAACTAAAGAACCTCTTGAAAGGAGTGAAGTGAAGAAAGTGAAAGGAGAGTGAAAAAATTGTCTTAAAACTCAACATTCAGACAACTAAGATCATGGCATTTGGTCCCATCACTTCATGGCAAATAGATGGGGAAACAGTGGAAACAGTGACAGACTTTATTTTTGGGGGGGCTCCAAAGTCACTGCAGATATTGTCTGCAGCCATGAAATTAAAAGACATTTGCCCCTTGGAAGAAAAGCCATGACCAACCTAGACAGCATATTAAAAAGCAGAGACATTACTTTGCTGACAAAAGTCTGTCTAGTCAAAGCTTTGATTTTTCCAGTAGTCATGTACGGATGTGAGAGTTAGACTATAAAGAAAGCTGACTGCCAAAGAATTGATGCTTTTAAACTGTGGTATTGGGGAAGACTCTTGAGAGTCCCTTGGGTTGCAAGGAGATCCAATCAGTCCATCCTAAAGGAAATCAGTCCTGAATATTCATTGGAAGAACTAATGCTGAAGCTGAAACTCCAATATTTCAGCCACCTGATGCGAAGAACTGACTCATTTGAAAACACCCTGATGCTGGAAAAAATTGAAGGCAGGAGGAGATGCAAACAACAGAGGATGAGATGGTTGGATGGCATCACCGACTGAGAAGAGTTTGAATTTGAGTAAGCTCTGGGAGGTTGTGATGAACAGGGAAGCCCAGCGTACTGCAGTCCATGGTGTCCCAAAGAGTTGGACACGACTCAGTGACCAAACTCAACTGAACTAAATAGATGACCCGAGTTCATACCCACTAGTCTTGAGGAGTCAAGAATACTCTCCCGTTCTGACTGAAGGCACCCCAACAGGACTCATTTCACAGAGGAGAATAACAAGGCTTGGAGATGTTAAGTGTTTCTTCCTCCCCATCATAGAAGCTCGCTGCTCCCTGGGAAAAACTGAAATTCCTGCAGTGGACAGGGTGTCTCAGCCCAGAAGTTGCCTTCCTTGTTAATTCCTACTTTTTCTTCCCCCAGATCTCCAGAAAGCGCTACTGCTATGTCCTTCAAGATCCTAATGGGATGGGTGACGTGAATTGTCTGTCTGATGCCTGCCTGTCTCTGAAACACCAGTGTGGAGCTTAAGACTAACATTGCTAATGTGCACCTGTGCACCCACCCACGTCACACTTGTGCATGCACACCTGTGCACTGGTGGATTCTCACCTGTTCCTGAGTCCTGCATCAGGCCATGGGCTTTGATGTGTTGTCCGTATTCCTTTACCTTGAACATTCTTTTCTGTCCCTTTCAAGACGATCGACTCAAAGCCTCCTTGCTTTGCTGACAGCCGATCTGCGTCCGTGCCCCTTCTTGTACCTGGAAGGTCTTCCTGGACACACACCTTCTCGTTCTCTAGCTGCTGTTTTGAAGCACCACTCCCTCCAGGAGGCCTTCTTCTCCTAATCACAAGGATGGTATGTGAGCCCTGAGCTTCACCCCTGCTGGGGCTTGGCCAAACTGGAAACTTCTATTCATTTCTTTAATTTTGCCTCACTGGACCAGCCCAGACTTCATAAACTCCTGTCATCAGTTAGAGAAATGAGGTGTCTCACGTATGCCTTTCAGCAAGAACTCAGGATTTGTTCAAATCGGACCATTAAAACAAGGTCATTCCAAAAAAAAAAAAATCTTCAGGTGTTGAAGCAAACCATTTCCGGCCACAGAGTCAACTAGAGCTGTTCAGGTATAAATGATGCCAGATTCAGTTCAAACTCGTGGAAAATTTTTTATTCTGTAGGATTTTTTTTTTNCCCAGGCAAGAATATTGGAGTGGGTTGCCATGCCTTCCTCCAGGGGATCTTCCTGACCCAGGGATCAAACCCACATCTCTTATGTCTCCTGCATCAGCAGGTGGGGTCTTTACCACTAGTGCCACATGGGAAGTCCATATGATACGTAGCACTAAGGAAGCAGTGATATGTTAAGAAGTGTTTCAGCTAATGAATGAATGGAGAATTTGACTGTCACCATTTTGCAAACACTTAGGAATTAATGTGGGTGCAGTTTAAATTTACTCCCTCTGGATCTAACTGCCTGTTTACACAAAATGCATGCTTCCTGTTAAAGACACTATAGGAAATTCCAAAGTGCCTGAGACTGCAAAATCCAGACTAAGGAAAATTGTATATGTCAAATACCTTAGTTTCTTCAATCCAAGTCTTTGAGAAGAAAGAAAGATTTGAAAGGGGAATCGTTGAACCTAGGTAGACAAATCAACCAAATGGGCCAACACTCAAACTTCACTTTAAAAACCTGTATAAGACAATTGAAAAAATGTGAATGCTATAAAACCTTTGATATATTAAGGATTTACTGTGCATTTTAAAAACTGAAAGTGGTATTATGATTACGCTTTAAAATAATCCTTTCTCTGGAGGTAGATACTGAAATATTTATAAATGACTCATGTCTAGAATTTGCTTCAAATTGTTCTGGGGTGGGGAGAAATGAATAGGGGTAAAGATGAAACAAGATCCACCTATTAGTCCTGTTTTGTGTAAACAGGCAGTTAGATCCAGAGGGAGTAAATTTAAACTGCACCCACATTAATTCCTAAGTGTTTGCAAAATGGTGACAGTCAAATTCTCCATTCATTCATTAGCTGAAACACTTGCCATGTGTTGATAATTTTTGAAGTTAGGTGATAGATACAGTAAGTAAAGTCACTATAGTCTTCTGTCTACTTTTTGATTTGCTCAAAAATTTCCATAATGAAAGCTTAAGAAAAATTTGGAAGCAGCCAAGATATTCTTAGATGGGGTGGGCGAAAAGCTGTGGTCCATGTAGACAGTGAAATATTATTCAACACTAAAAAGAAATGAGCTATCAAACCATGAAAAAACATGGAGGAACTTGAAGTGCCTGTCACTAAGTGTAAGAAACCAGTCTGAAAAGGCTGCATATGTTTAATTCCAACTACATGACACTCTGAAAAAGGCACAGCTATGGAGACGGAGCCCAGAGGATGTTCAGGGCTGTGGAAACACTGTGAATGGCACTGAATGCATTTGTCCAAACCTGCAGAATATACAGCACTAGGCATGAACTCTACTGTAAACTGCAGAATTTGGGAGACAGTGTCGAGTCATTGTAGGTTCATCAATTGTAGCAAATTTAACAAATGTGCCACTCTGTTGGGGGATGTTGAGAGAACAGGGTAGGAACAGGGGGCTTGTGCAAAATCTCTGTAACTTCTCAATTGTGCTGTGAACAGAAACTACTCTGATAAGATAAGTAAGATCTTAAAATACATAGACACACACAACGCAATATCATTAGTCATTAGAGAAATATACATTAAACCCACAATGAGATACTATCGCACACCTGTTAGGTGGGCAAACAATAATAATAAAGGACAACCCTAGACTGTAGAGCAACTGGAACTCTGATGACACTGCAGGAGTGCTACAGTGTTGCACAGGCCCCTTGGAGATGGAACTTGGCAGTTTCTGTAAAGTAAAACATACACCAACCTTATGATGAGCAATCCCATATCTGGGCATTTACCCAAGAGAAATAAATACATGTTCACACAAAAACCTATATGCAAATGTCTACAGACTCTTGATTCAAAATTTCTCAAAACTGGTAACAATCCAAATGTCCTTCAACTGATGAATGAATAACCACATGTTGTCCTTCCATTGGAAAGGAATTCTCATTGGAAAAAACCCTATTCTGGGAAAGACTGAAGGCAAAAGGAGAAGGGGGAGCAACGGACGATGAGATGGTTAGAAAGCATCGCTGACTCAACAGACATGAGTTTGAGCAAACTCCGGGAACAGTGAAGGACAGGGGAGCCTGGAGTGCTTCAGTCCATGGGGTCGAAGAGTCAGACATAACTTAGCCACTGAACAACAGTCTTTCCATGCAATGGTGTTTTATTCACCAAGAAAAAAAGGAACGCACATTTGATCCATACAAGGGCATGGTAAATCTCACAAGCATCATGCTAAAAACAGAAGCAGCCTGACTCTACAGGCTACATCGCTGTGACTCCATTTTTATGGCATTCTCGAAAAGACAAAAGTAGGATTGACAGCCAATGGGAAGGGAGGAATTTTAGGCGGGGGATGGAGCTGTTCTGTGTCTTGGTGGTGCTGGTTACAACATGGTATGATGTTTTGAAACTCCTAGAACTGTCCATTTTAAAAGGGTGCATGTGTGCATGTTCAGTCTCTTCAGTCATGTCCAGCTCTCTGGGACCCCATGGACTGTAGCTCACCAGCCTCCTCAGAATCCATGGGATTCTCCAGGCAAGAATATTGGAATGGGTTGCCATGCCCTCCTCCAGGGGATCTTCCTGGGATTGAACCCACATCTCCAGAGGCTCCTGCACTGATAGGCGGATTCTTTACTGCTGAGCCACCAGGGAAACCCTTAAGGGTGAATTTGCTCTATGTAAATTAACTAGATTTTTTTTTTTAATTTCGAATGCAAATCAGTGTGAGATAACAGCGGGCTAAAAGCCAATGACATTAAAATGAGGTCAATTGGCCAACAACTGCCAGCAGTTGGTGTTCTGACCCTTCCTGATTTTGGAGAACAAATGTTAAGGATGGTGGAGTGCCTGGGGCTCCAGAAGGAAAGAGAGAGTGGGGGAAGGGAGGGGACAGGCTGGGGGCCAGCTGGTGGGGCTTCCTTGGGAGACCCAGCAGGCCCCAATCCAGTCCCTAGGGGCACTTGAATAAGCCATTCATTTGCTAATGATTCTTTGGGAGCAGCTTACCAGGAGCCCTGGTGTCCAGCCCCCAGCCCCACATACCTCCCTTGTTCATTAAATTCTTTTCCTTGATTTGCTAGAAAAATATTCCGAGACCAAATGATACGTCACAGGTGTACTGAGTCCTGTGACTGTTTCAGTGCAAAACCTGATACAATTTTGTCCTAAAATTCTTTTTCCTGGTGTTTGCACACACAGTGCCACGTGGCAGGAGAATGCGGGACCCAGAGTCTGAATTCTGGGGCTTTGGTCCAGGACATACCCATGGTGGACATTGTTGAACAGCTTCAGTTTCATCACCCGTCAAATGGAAATAGTCTTTCTGAGCAATAAGGTACTTTCTGTATTTTTAAGTGGTTTGGTATCTGAAAAATGTTATTTACATGGGAAAGCACTGGTGGGGACCTGAATCCCCTGAGTCGTGACCTGGGCTCCCCCCACCCTCTCCGGATGGCTCAGACCTTTGTTCTACAGCTCTTACATCTGGGATATGATACGCGCCTTCTTGGGATGGGGAGGGGGGATCCCAATTCCCACTAATGCAGCCCCTAACAATGGCTTCGATGAAAGAGATAAGGGAAGAGGCCAGAGGGTCTCCGGAAAGAAAGGGAGCTTGTAGCTTTTCAAGTTCAATGAGGCTTAGGAGGTTGGAGGGCTCTTCACATAAAGGCCTGTTGAAAAAAGCTCCCCTGATTCAAAGCCCAGGCTTTCCCAGACCCCTGACCACTTGCAGCCGTCCGGAGGGACATGCATGTACCGTGTGTCAGCTTCCCTTCTCCATCACTTTTCCACACCAAGCCTGGACCCCAATCTGTAAGGACCCAAAGGGATCACCTGCAAGCTCTGATTGGCAGCAGCTTGGGAACCCCAGGCAGCAGATGCAGCCTGCATCACCGGGCCAGCTCAGGACTTGATGTATGCAAATACTGGGGCCAGGGGGCCGAGAACAATGGAGCATCCTTAATCCCCCTGGGCAAGGGAGGGGGGAGCCTTGGTCCACACCCCTCCCCCCTGCTGAAACCTCTGAAGGAAGGAGATCTTCCTGCACCCGCCCTGCCTCCCTTCAAAGCATGCAGCCCAGAGGTGGCCCTGGCTCCAACAGAGATGCCTGGGAGGCTCAGCCCGGTGCCCTGGACCTTCAAGGGGACCCTCAGTGGTTCCTGCTTTTTAGTGAAAATGAGCAAACCCTGGAGGGGGCAGGGAGCCTGAGGAGATCAAATGCTGCTGCGCAGGCCTCAGCCTCCAAGTCAAAGTGAAAGTGTTGGTTGTTCAGTCGTGTCTGACTCTTTGTGACCCCATGGACAGTAGCCCACCAGGCTCCTCTGTCCATGGGATTTCCCAGGCAAGAATACTGGAGTGGGTTGCCATTTCCTTCTCCAAGGGATCTTCCCGACCCAGAGATCGAAGCCGGGTCTCCTGCATTGCAGGCAGATTCTTTACTGTCTGAGCCATCAGGGAAGCGCAGCATTTGTGATTTCTTCCACCCAAGCAAAAGCCCAGCTCTTACCCTGCTGGCCTGAGCACTTGGGCCAGTCACTCTCCCCTTGGTGACCGAGGCGGCCCTGCCCCGCTGAGAACCCAAAGTAGAAGGAAGGTGGCTTCTATCTGATAGGTATGGATTATCACCACTGCCACCAAGGGGACCAGGGTCTCCGTCCCCACCTTATGTCATGGAAGCCCTCATTCACATCCACTCTTTAAACTTTGCAGGACGGTACTCTGTCTCCATTTTCAGATGGAAAATGCATGGTCCCAGATTGTAACTCCCCCACCCTCCACCACCACGCCCCACCCCAAATTGCACCTCCCAGGTCCTCTTCACCCCACAGAGGAACTCAGCCTTCAGAGTGCATCTACTTTAGTCTTGGGCTAGAAGAAGTGTGATGCAGTCTACATACAAATGAGGAATGTTTTACAGGAGCCTCATGTTGTTCAGATTCTGCTAATATTTGCCGTGCTTTCTTCCTCCTTTCCGACGTTTTTGAGGCCCTTTCTTTCACTCAACTCCAGCCTCAGGTGAGTACCAGTGCCCGGCTCTGATGCTGTTCACAAGAGCTCCCTGGATTCTGGCTCTGTTCTGGGGCACGGCTCCCTTCAAGCGAGGAGGAGGTGCATTGTTAGGTAAAGCGGGAGGCTCCCTGCAGGCCTGAGATTCCGTGACTCCGGAGAGGTCCCTAGCTGTGCCATAATCCTATGGCATGCATGTCTGCTGTCGAATGCCACTTTAGCTCTGCCCCTGGGACAGGTACAAAGCTTGGATTGGTGGTTTTTTGAAAGACAAGACTAAACATTCCCCCTTCTGTTTTCTTATCTCCGGGAAGATTCGTTTCTTAGGCGCTCTGAGTCTGACTGCATTGAGGAGGAGCTGTGGGCTGGCCCCGGGCTCTGGCCCTTGGGCACAGGGACCCTCTTCTGGACACCGTGGCTATGTCCGAGCTTGAGCCCATCCAGGGGCATGTGGAATTGCTTAGATGTCCTTTTTCCTCTACCAAGAGCTTCAAAAATGCCAAAGGCACCGCCCACTTGCCCTCCTGCTATGGAGAGAGTCCGGTTCATTACTTTCTAATGTTTTCAGATTCAAATGATTGTGTCAATTAGCAATAGGAAATCACCATTAGGTCATCTTTCCTATGTTCTCAGGGGCTGAAGCAGGATCAATGTACGGACTCCAGCCCTTTGTTCTCCCTTGTGTTAAATAATGTAAGGAACGGGGCTTCTGTTCCTGAGAGAGTATTACATATTCTAATAGATTTTCCCAGTTAAGAAGGCCTTTCATCTTTGGCCCAAAGTTTCCTTTCTTGAAATTCATTTCAGGACTTCGTTCTTCGGGTCTCTTTTCCACGGCAGCCTATCCCTTCTGGGATTTAGACCCTAAAGATGCATTTTGTAGGACTGGTTCTCTGGTAAGTGAGATATACAAGCCTGTCCAGGACGGGAAACAAGTCCAAGTGGACTAGATCTTTCCTTCCTGCTGTTACACAAATAAGTGAAATAATTATGGAAACAATCACAGAGGCAAACGAGTGGGTGATACTGACCCAGAACTCTGGGGTGCTGTGGGGCCAAAGGTCCCACTGAGATTTTTCTCTAGATTTTCTTATGATTCAAACAATGTAACTTGTTCTGTTCCCTTCAGAAGGTCCTGACATGCCACCTAAAAGCACCTCTTTTCCTTACTCTGCAACCTCCTTCTGTACCAACACCACCTGGTTCCATCCAAGGATGAAGGAGGCGGTTAGGGAATCAGGGGCTCTTAGGGACTGTGAGTGGAAGCGCGTTCTTACTGAGGACTCAGAGACCTTCAGCCTCTGTTCAGAGACCAAAAACAAAAAGGTCTCATTTTTCAGAGGTGCCTATGAAGCAAAGACTATAGGTGCTTAGCTCAACTCTGTGCTTCTGGCTGATTCTACAGAAAATTGGGAAATCATTTGCAAATCTGGCCAGAACTCTTTCTGGACTCTTCCCTCAGTACTTTTCTCAACTCCTGGCAACCTGGCTGGAGATGCCCTGCCCCCCAAAGTCCGGCCCACTGCTCCCACCCCTGTGTACCTCCCCTTTCAGATTTCTCCCCTTCCTTGGCTCTTGACTTCCAAGCCACTGAAAGGGATTCTGATATGTTAATTCAAGGTCAAGTTCTCCTTGAAGGGCAAGGCATATGGCTACTTTCCGTCCTCAGCAGCTTGCACAAGACTTGTCTGTGCAAAGTAGGCGTTCATTTCAGGTATGTTAATTAGAAGAGGGAGTACTATTTTTCCTAAAAATTTCAAAGACATGGATCACTCCTTCTGCTCCCTTCCTGTCATTCCTCTGCCCCTCCTTCCTTCCCCCTTCTCTTCTTGTCTTTCTCCTTTCTCACTGTCTAGTCTTTATTCCTCTTTCTACAAATATTGTTGAATGCTTTAACAACGCCATTTTAAAATGGTTTTTTATTAATATTTTAAATTTTTGTTTATTGTTAATTGGAGGATAATCACTTTATAATTTTGTCTTGATCTCTGTCATATAT
>SJYV01054125.1:1072521-1102711 GCA_006410875.1 Neotragus pygmaeus | reverse complement strand
TTTTTTTTTTTTTCTTTTTGAACAAAGGGCCCCCGATTTTTATTTTGGACAGGACTCTAAAAATTTGTCGCTGGCCCTGGTGTGAAGTCATCTATGAACAGAAGTGTCTCCCACCTACTCCCCTGCTCTAACACAAGCTCCGAGGAGCCTGGCTTGAAGGACCACAGGTCCACAGGCCCCCGAGAGCTGAGAGCTGCTCTTGGGGAGATCTGACCCAACGGAAGGTGCTGGGACTGTAGCTCTGCAGCCGGAATCCTGACTGACTGCTTCCAGACGTCCAGGCTGCCGTCAGAGCAGGATAATGAGCAGTTCCTTCTGAGGACGAGCAAAGCCCCGGCAGGAAGGACGGTCGTTAGCAGCTCTCCTGTGGATACACCAAGGCCAGCAGAACCGTCTGCAGACAAGTAATTTGACTGGGTGTGTTTTGACAGTAAACTCAAACCAGACAGAATTTGGGTGGGGAAGGGGGAGAGAGAATGAGGGAGAAGCCATGAACTTTCCAGGAGAAAATAACTGTTTTCCTTCACGCTCAGGGCTCCAGAGATGAGCTGCAAAGAGCAGGCTTCCTGGGGAGACAGCACGGGCTGATGGGAAACTCCCTGGGTCGAGTGTCAGTCCCTGGGGCCCCTGGTCCATCTCTGTTACAGACCAGCTGAGCCCCGCAGGGCAGTGGTGTCAGCCTTGCTGAGCCTCTGTTAGCATCCTTCTAAGATTTCTGTAACCCTGAACTTACCCGTGTGCTTAGGAGGGAAGGATGGAAAGGGACCCGTGAACCTTAGCCATCACTTTCCTGTCTTACCTCAGACTGGAGGGATGCCAAGGGAATGGCCCTTGGTTTGGGAGTAAATGGGTGAATGTACCCATGTATCAGTCAGACTGAGCACACGGGCTGTACCCCGGACATAGCAAGAGTGCGCCAGGTCTCCATCGAGGACCCGTTAAACACCTGCTGCAATTCCTGAAAACCGAAAGGCTTGTTTCATTCTGAGCTCCAGCTGTCTGGACTCATTATCTGCTTTTAGAAATCCACAGATTAGCAAGTGTAGTCAAGCATGTTGCCCAGGCATAGTAAGGTCAGTCGCCAGGGAATCGAGAAGAGCAAACTAATATTCTCCCTCACAGTTCCTGACAGGTGGTACCCACCTTGGCTGGCTCTGAACCTCACTCCCAGGAGTGTTGTCTACAGGGGTGTCTGTACCTTTGGTCTTTGCTGAGAACTTGCCTCACTGTGACATCCAGAGCATCCCTCTGGCTTGTATTATTTCTGTAGTGGTTATTTTCAAAGTAGATTTGCCTTGTGCACGTGAGAATCCATCCATCAAACAGTGTTAACTAAGAATCTGCTATGTGCAAGGAAGGTTTTTATTCTGAGGCTATAGGCCCTTGAGAAGATGTCTGAGGTGGTCTTTGTCATGAAGCAGGCTTTCTCAATCTTTTTGTCCTTCAGTTCAGTTCAGTTCAGTCGCTCAGTCATATCCGAATCTTTGCGACCCCATGAATCGCAGCACGCCAGGCCTCCCTGTTCATCACCAACACCCGGAGTTCACTCAAACTCATGTCCATTGAGTCGGTGATGCCATCAGGCCATCTCATCGTCTATCGTCCCCTTCTCCTCCTGCCCCCAATCCCTCAGCATCAGGGTCTTTTTGTCCTTATTGATCCCTTAAGAAGAAAAATTTTCATTTACATTCCCCCCACAAAAGAAATTAAATTGTGTAAGGAACAAAATTTCATGAGGGAGGTTGAAAGTTTGAAGAAGGTATTTAAGATTATTTCATACTTTGCAAGAACCTATTTTCCTCCTCTGGGAGGCAATATGGTCCCCATTGAGAAAGAGACCATCAGGGACCCACTGGCAAGATCCAGTTGGAAGAGATAAGTGAGAAGGCAGAATAGCTAGTAAGACCTCAAAGTTTGGACTCAAACATCCTGGGTTGACTTAGCACAAATACTTCTGGTCCTCAATTTCCTGACTGGTGAACTGAAACTGGTCCAATGATGGGTCCTTCCTCATCGTGTTACGTAAGGATTAAGTTAGGTGATATTTAGAAGTTATTTACAAAACAGAAACAGACTTGCAGATGTAGAGAATGAATGTATGGTTGCCAGGGGAGAAGAATGAGAAGAAAGGAATATAAGGCAGTTTGGGATCGACATGTATACACTGCTGCTGCTGCTGCTAAGTCGCTTCAGTCGTGTCTGACTCTGTGCGACCCCATAGATGGCAGCCCACCAGGCTTCCCCGTCCCTGGGATTCTCCAGGCAAGAACACTGGAGTGGGTTGCCGTTTCCTTCTCCAATGCATAAAAGTGAAAAGTGAAAGTGAAGTTGCTCTACTGAAATGAATAAAAACAAGGAACTACTGTATAGCACAGGTAACTCTGCTCAGTGTTGTGTGGCAGCCTGGATAGGACGGGAACTCAGGGAAGAATGAGTACATGCGTGTGTATGGCCGCATCCTTTGCTGTCCACCTGAAACCATCACAGCATTGTTAATCGGCTATGCAGGCATGCTTAGTTGCTCAGTTGTGTTCAACTCTTCGAGGCCCCATGGACTCTATCCCACCAGGCTCCTAATCCGATATAAAATTAAAAGTTGTTTTTTAATTAGGAAATATTTACATAGTGCTTAGTAAAATGCCTGACATGAAGTAAGCACTAAATGGTAGCTTGGGACCAAAATCTGTATTCATTATCTACTGATGCACAATAAACTGCCCAAACTTAAAACAGCAAATATTTATGATCTCAGGTGGTTTCTGATGTTAAGGAGTCCACGATGAACTCAGTTAGGTGTGGTTGCACACAGGAGGAATTGTCTTGGAGAGGGTCATTTTCAGCATTGTTAGGCTGTATTTTAAGTGACATAAGGATGGCACGTCAAAACTCAGCATACTTTCCATACGACAATGTTGAGGATTTTATTTGTTCTATTAAATGTGTTCTATCCTGCTTTTGAGGGCCTGTTAGAGAAAAGTATAGGAAATGGTTGTGCTTCCTGGGGATAGTTGGTTCAAGAGTGCTACTTAAGAATGCTCTAAATTATGCAACAATCAGATTCACCTTTCCTTTTGGAACAAACTAATATACCAAAACAAATATACCATACTATTATACAGTGTTCATGGGGTGACAAAGAGTCGGACACGACTGAGCGACTGAACCGAACTAAACTGATACAGTATAACACACATGCATATTAGCTTCATGCCTGTGAACTTCCAGATGTTCAAGCTGGGTTTAGAAAAGGCAGAGGAAACAGAGATCAAATTGCCAACATCTGCTGGATCATTGAAAAAGCAAGAGAGTTCCAGAAAAACATCTACTTTTGCTTTATTGACTACACCATAGCCTTTGACTGTGTGGATCACAACAAACTGTGGAAAATTCTTAAAGAGATGGGAATACCAGACCACCTGCCTGCCTCTTGAGAAATCTGTATGCAGATCAGGAAGCAACAGTTAGAACTGGACTGGAAGAACAGACTGGTTCCAAATAGGAAAAGGAGTATGTCAAGGCTGTATATTGTCACTCTGCTTATTTAACTTATATGCAGAGTATATCATGCGAAATGCCGGGCTAGATGAAATACAAGCTCAAATCAAAATTGCTGGGAGAAATATCAATAACCTCAGATATGCAGGTGACACCACCTTATGGCAGAAAATGAAGAACTAAAGAGTCTGTTGAAATTGAAAGAGAAGAGTGAAAAAGTTGTTTTAAAACTCAACATTCCAAAAACTAAGATTATGGCAACTGGTTCCATCACTTCATGGGAAATAGATGGGGAAACAGTGGAAACAGTGAGAGACTATTTTTTGGGGCTCCAAAATCACTGCAGATGGTTACTGTAGCCATGAAATTAAAAGACACTTGCTCCTTTGAAGAAAAGTTATGACCAACCTAGACAGCATTTAAAAAGCAGAGACATTACTCTGCCAACAAAGGTCTGTCTAGTCAAAGCTATGGTTTTTCCAGTAGTCATGTATGCATATGAGGGACTATAAAGAAAGGTGAGCACCAAAGAATTGATACTTTTGAACTATGGTATTGGAGAAGACTCTCGAGAGACCCTTGGACTACAAGGAGATCCAACCAGTCAACCCTAAAGGAAATCAGTCCTGATTATTCACTAGAAGGACTGATGCTGAAGCTGAAACTCCAATCTTTTGGCCACCTGATGCAAAGAACTGACTCATTGGAAAAGACCCTGATGCTGGGAAAGATGGAGGGAGGGAGGAGAAGGGGATGATAGAGGATACGATGGTTGGATGGCATCACCGATTCAATGGGCATGAGTTTGGGTAAACTCTGGGAGTTGGTGATGGACAGGGAGGCCTGGTGTGCTGCAGTCCATGGGGTTGCAAAGAGTCGGACATGACTGAGACTGAACTGAACTGAACTGAACTAGCTCCACTCGATGTTCCTTTTCCATCTCTTCTTCTCCTAAATCTTGGTTTGATTTCATACATTCTTGTGAGCTTCTCTAAAGCCTTTCTGGAACAAGACATGAATGCATTTACTAACAGAGAAATACATGTAATAATCATATGTATATGAATACATTTTAAAAATATATCAGTCAAATTTAAGACTGAAATGAAAAGCAATGCCATTTGCAATAGCCCAAAGATAGGAAAACTTAATGAATTATGTGAAAGACTTCTACATTTAAAAATACAAAACATTGGGATTTCCTTGGTGTTTCAGTGGTTAAGACTCTATGTTTCTAATGCAGGTGGAGCGAGTTTGATCCCTGGTTTCCCATGCTGCATAATGAGGCCAAAAAATAAAAGTAACAATGAGGTTATTAAAAAATACAAAACATTTCTGAGAGAAAGACATGAGTTAGAAGACTCAATATTATTGAGGCTGTAGCGATACCGAAACTGATATAGAGACTTTATACCATGTCAAGCACACTGACAGCAGGCAGTTTTGGTGGCAATTGACAAGCTGATTTTAATTTTATATGAAAACGTAGAGGACTTAGAATAGCCTAGAAAATGTTAAGAAATAACATAACTGGAGGACAGAGGCTACTAGATTTCCACATTGATTCTCAAGCTACAGTGACCAAGACTGTGGTATTGGAGCAAGGGTAGAATTAGGGACCAGTGAAACAGAGGCACACCCAGAAGTAGACCCCAGTAGAAGTGGCCAACTGATTCTCAGTAAAATCAACAAGGTAGCTCATAGGGGAAAATAATTTTCTCAATAAATGGTGCTGAAACAATTAGCTCCCCATATGCCGATAAATGAGCTTCCCAGGGTGCACTAGCGGTAAACAAGCTGCTTGCCAGTGCAGGAGCCATATGAGACCTGGGTTCGATCTCTGGGTCAGGAAGATCCCCTGAAGGAGGGCATGGCAACCACTCCAGGATTCTTGCCTAGAGAATCCCATGAACAGAGGAGCCTGACAAGCTGCAGTCCGTAGAGTTGTGCAGAGTCAGACAGGAGTGCAGCATGCACTCGTTCCAATAAACAAGTAGGTAGATTGAGGGATGGCTAGATTGTTGATAGATAAGTAAATATCAATCCTTACTTCAAGCATACTTAAAAATGAACTCCAACTGGATGATAGAACTCAATGAAAGAGCTAAAAGCAAAACTTGAGAAAAAAAAAGGGGGGGTAGAAAACCTTGACACAAAAAGCGCAAATCACAGAGGAAAAGACACATGTTGACCTTCACCATTTAAAGCTTTTTTCTTCAAAATACACAGTGAAGAAAATCTCAAGGCAAATCACAGGCTCACTTTGGCAGTAACGTTTGGACCCTCCAAGGTGGATGATAGGAATGTAAAATAGGGGGAGGGGCTGGCTTTTGGAAAACAATCTCTCGTGAAGTTAAACATACTACTGAACACCCCTCCCATTCATTCTTCTCCTAGGCATGTGGCCAGGAGAAATGCTTGTGTCTTCACAAACCCATGACCTTTCAAAGCAGCTTCATTCATCGTCACCTGAAGCTGGAAACAAGCACAGGCCCACTGTTGAATGCATGGAGCCGTTGTGAGAGTGGGCACCCCACTTTCTTGTCTGCGGTGTAGTTAAAGCCTGAGGTGTGGCCCCCACCGCCTCCCTAAGGTCCACGTGGGACTAAGTGCAAGTTGCCTGTTTAGGAGCCCACTCATCAGCCCCTTCTGCACTGGCTTCCCTGCCTTGCTGGTCTCACTCATTGCCCCTTCTCCCCTGCCAGCATGTCCTGGGTCATGTAAGATACACCACTTACACTTACACCCGTGTCTCAGGATCTGGGTGATGCAGCCCAAGAAGGTGTTGCTGCCTGGGAGCTCTAGTTTGCTTTCAAAGCATTCAAAAGCCCCGCATTTCCCTTAGGGGCAATTATGGGGTTCTATTCCTCAATGTCTTTTCATATGGGGTGTGGCTGTGGTCCCGGTAAAGGCTAAAGTGCCAGGTGACACGTGGGAGACAGTCTTNCTGAATGTTGAGCTTTAAGCCAACTTTTTCACTCTCCTCTTTCATTTTCATCAAGAGGCTTTTTAGTTCCTCTTCACTTTCTGCCATAAGGGTGGTGTCATCTGCATATCTGAGGTGATTGATATTTCTCCCGGCAATCTTGATTCCAGCTTGTGTTTCTTCCAGTCCAGCATTTCTCATGATGTACTCTGCATATAAGTTAAATAAGCAGGGTGACAATATATAGCCTTGACGTACACCTTTTCCTATTGGGAACCAGTCTGTTGTTCCATGTCCAGTTCTAACTGTCGCTTCCTGACCTGCATACAGATTTCTCAAGAGGCAGGTCAGGTGGTCTGGTATTCCCATCTCTTTCAGAATTTTCCACAGTTTATTGTGATCCACACAATCGAACTGAAGACTAAGTATACCTAAAGTGATCAAGATGATGTTGGTCAGACCACTGATGACCAATTTCAAGATGACTGGCAGAGCTGACTGTGCTGCTGCTGCATGGAGCCCCCTCTTGTTAGAATCTCCTTCTCGTGCCCCCTTGATTTTCACAGGTGGAGTCGGCTTTTGGGCAGGAGTCCGCCGGGGCCTGTGTGCTTTCCAGTCATGGTGTGCTGTGTTTTATTTTTTCCATTTCTAAGTCAATGTTCTCAAGGGGTCACTGAACTTACAGAAGAGTGATAAATAGCACAGTTCCACATGTTCAAGCATAAAATGATGCCAAAAGTAGCATTTCCCTCAATTGCTCGAGAATTGTTCTTATAAATTGTTCTTTTAAATGATTTCACACATTTGGACTCAACTGACTTTTTAGCGGAATGAAATTAATTGCTCTTAATAAAATTTCAATTTATAGTCAAATCTTGCCTAATTCATTAAAGGAGAGTAATTTTTGATCTTCCCCTTCCTTCCTCAGTAATCCTTAAAGTGAGAACTTGAAAAGATAAGTCAGCGGCATGATGAATCCTTTCAGTTCTCTAACTAGAAGTGTTGTATCGCTGACTTCTGCATTTACTCTCCTCTATTTACTGAATCAATAAAGTTTTCAGAGTTCTTTTTCCTTGTTCAAACAAAACCAACACTTTCTCCACCCTCACACCCTCATTTCACGAAGGAATTTGCTTTAATCATAATTAAATTAAAGCTCCTGAAGTTCTATTCCACGACCAGTGTTACAAGGATTCTGAGTAAATAGTTTGCCAAAGCCTGTAATTTGCGTAGTAATGCCATCAGCTCATCTCTGGGATTTGCAGCAATGACTACTTTTTAGCTCAGCCTCATGCCTAAAAAGCATTTTAATGGGCTCAAAATGACCATAAGTGCTATTTGCAAAGGCCAGAAAATTGTGGATAATAATATTCTGTGCAGGAAATCATTCTCTTAAACTAATCCCCACATTCTGTTCATTCCGTCTGCCTAGGTTTTGCACGACTCTGCTTAGAATTGAATAATGTCTCCTGGGGTCACAAGCCAATGACATTGGTGGAATTCTTTGTGTTTTCCTGGAAGATGCTTAATACCATCTCATCAGGTAAGGCCAAGCGGAGAGTGGAATCCCTTTTCTGAATAACTTGAAACAAATGACCCATATTATTATCCTTACGTCCCACTTCACTTTAGGCGTAAAGAGCAAAAAAGATGCCTGCACATCAAAGCAGGTGGATCTTGAGCTTGGAGCTACCATTCAGACGAGTCCGCGGACAAGTGTAAGTTGTCGAACAGCTTTGATCAGTTATTCTTCTATTAGTCAAGACGACAGTTCATAGACTGTGCCAGCCTGCCATGAGATTTACACAAGGCCCCTCTTCCAGGAAATACTGTCATTGGAAAAGCCAAAACAAGCTGGGGAGTCAGAAATATCCCTGGGTGTTCATGTTCCTGCTAAGTACAGATGATAAGTGTCCTGGGCACAGGGCTTAACCTCTACAGTCTGACATGGTCAGTTAATTCAAATGAGGTCCATCCAGGGTCCATGTAAAAATATCTTTTTCTTTAAAAAAGTCAACCAGGGAATGACTCTGAGGGACGAGATCCGGAGGGAGGTGGGAAGGAGGTTCAGGGTGGGGAACACATGTACACGCATGGCTGACTCATGTGAATGTATGTCAAAAACCACCACAATATTGTAAACTAATTAGCCTCCAATTAAAACAAACAAACAAACACATAATGCGTGCTAAAAAAAAAAAAGTCAACCAGGGAAGATTGTGTGTTTGGGGAGGGGTGGGTGAGCATAGCGTGTGGAAGCAAAACCAGTCGAGTTGAGAACTGAACTGTGAATCTTAAAGTCTCATAAACCTAGGAAACGAACGCAGAGTTATTTCCCTGCACGCACCCATAACTTAATTCCCTTATTGTTTCAGAGCCTCTTTAAGCAGAGATTAAACCTACAACTAGCTCTAGCCGCAAGAATCAACTAGTTAATTAACTGATTAGGAGGTATACCGTTTTCTAATTTTTAGCTCATTTTAAAAGGATAAAGGGATCCCTTGGTAAGCTCTGGGACTGGTGAGCGAAGGGTAACCCTCTGTCTCGTTTTGTTTATTCTTTGATTTTGGCTCAAGACTCTGCACAGTGGACAGCGGGGTAGGTCTGTAGGTACTGGGATGCCCAGCTGACCAGCTGACAGGTATCCCCCTACTTCTAAGGCTGTTACCAAGGAGGGCCCAGGAACTGGACGATGTCAGTCATATCAAGTGAAGTTTCTGGTGGGGGATGGGGTAGCAAAGAAGGATAAGTGAAGCAGCGGCATGGAGGCAATGAGATGCAAGCTGTATAAACCACGCTTCTCTTTCTTTCACGGGCTTTCTCTCAGGTGATCTTAAAGTTGAAGAGTCCCTGTGAAAGTCACCAAGCCTCTTGAAGATAATAGATTCTCTCTTTCCTCCACGAACGCACTCTCCTGTATGGCCATGGCACTCAGTTTGAGCAGCGAGGTACCAGTGGATGCGAGGCAGGCTACCTCCACTCAGAAGCATGGGGAGCCAGTGCACCATGGACCACGGTACCCTCTCCTCCGCCTCCGTGGTCGTTGTGTGTGTGTGTGTGCGTGCTAAGTCGCTTCAGTCGTGTCTGACTCTTTGCAACCCTATGGACTGTGTCCCGCATCTCTTGTGTCCCCTGCACTGGCAGGCAGATTCTTTACCACTCTACCACCTGGGAAGCCCTTTTGTGGCTATCACCAATTACCAGCCCCGCAGTTGCTCCATTGACCTGGAGCCCAGAGTGGGTAAAGGCATGGAGTAGGGTGCCCAGCCAACTTGTACTGGACATGTAACCTGAGACAGAATAACCTTTATTTTTTATCCCTGCCCTTAGGTAAATCAATAGGTAATGGTACATTTCAGCCCTAGTTGATTATGATGAGGTGAACTGACTTCCGTAAAACAACTAGAACTGGAAAGAGAAACATGTCAAGAAGAAAAGTTAGATTGGAAAGGCCCATTCCTTCATTTTAATATCCTCTGATTGTTGTTAAAATTAAAACATTAAAATGCATTACCAATGGAAGCAGAAATGTGTAAAACATGGACGTAGCACAGGGTTTGCACTAATTGACCAGTGCTCCTTTTGTGATGGGCTTCCCAGGTAGCATAGTGGTGAAGAATCCGTCTACCAATGCAGGAGACACAAGAGATGCGACTTTGAGCCCTGGATCAGGAAGATCCCCTGGAAAAGGAAATGGCAACCCACTCTAGTATTCTTGCCTGGAGAATCCCACGGACAGAGGAGCCTGGTGGTCTACAGAACAAAGGGCTGCAGAGTGGGATAGGACTAAGCAACTGAGCACATATTTTGTGAAATGATTCAAGGGGCTTGACCTGGGAATCCAGTCGATCTTCATCATTTCAAATCTCCATGTACCACTGTCTTTTCAGACCCTGGAAATGCTAAGATGCAGCTTCACCAAAACTCATTCATTAAAAATCTGAGGGTGGAGGCAGATTTGGTCACCTGTCTAGTCCCCCGAGCTAGTTGGAAACAGAGTCTGATCCACAAACACCTCTTCTGACAGCTCTTCAGTGTGTCCATCAGAATGTGCACTTAGAGTAATGAACTTGTGTCGTTAATATTTTGGGCATGTTCCATGGTTGTAAAGAATCCCACAAGGGGAAAGTCGTTGCTGAGGACAGCAGTGTTTTATAGCTGCTGCTGATTTACAGGCTGGTAAAGCCAGTCTTCAGTTGCCCTTGAGGATACAAAAGGCCAAAAAAGACAGTGTGTGAAATCACCCAGACACATCTTGATCTACCCTGATATGAGGATGGGATTCAAAGCCAGTGAGCACCTTAGGTACACATATTTCTTTTTTAGGTGTCTTTAGTTTACCCACCTTATTCTTTTTTAAAAAATACTTATTTATTTTGTTGCATCATGCAGGATCTTTCATTGTGGCTCGTAAGCTCCAGAGTGTGAGGGCTCAGTAGTTGCAGCTCTTGGGCTTAGTTGCCCTGTGGCGTGTGGGATCCTACTTCCCTGCCCCGGGGTTGAACCTGTAGCCTCTGTATTGCAAGGTGGAGTCTTAACCACTGGACCACCAGGGAATTCCCAATCCACGCCCTTCTAAGAGCTCATTTCTCCTGGTGCCTGCTAGGTGTGGGGTTCTGAGATAGACACAGAGCAAAAAAGGACAATAAGGACCAACACGGCAGACAGAAGAAGTAAGGGACCAGCTAGGGGCCAATGAAAGCAGTCCCATGTGTGAATAAGGCAGAGCCCTGCAAATGATCAAAAAAGCGGATCATAAAATAGAAAAAAATAGATGTTTTCATGTTAAGATAGTGAGAAGGCATTCAGAAGATGATGTGTCCTTGCTTGTGCTTGAAGATGGAAATCTAGGCAGGTAGGAACAGCAGGTTTTACTTGGCAAGCAGGGTGAGAAAGGAGCATCCGAATCCCAGAGTCCAGCTGAGTAGGAGAGGTAGGTAGACACACTGCAAGGAGTTTGAATCAGAGAAAAGTCATCCCAAGTTAGCAGGGGACTCAAGTCATTAACCCTCCACCTCCATTCAAGCTGCCTGCTTACTGAGTGTCCAGGGCTGGTGGGAACAGAGTCAAACTGGCGGAGAGCAAGAAAACACAGAGGACAGTGATGGGAATTATGAGACAATTCTTCAATGAAGGGATTACATTTTTTCCCTTCCAGATTGAGTTGGTATAGTATATTCCTGGTTATCAAGATACTGATAGCTTTGGGACTTTGAAATGGTAAATATTCATGATGTGTGAAAAAGCAGGATACATAAATGTGTGGTCCTGTGTGTTAGTCGCTCAGTGTCCAACTCTTTGCGACCCCATGGACTGTGGCCTGCCAGGCTCCTCTGTCCACTGTGGTAAACAATCCACCTGCAGGAATTGCAAGAGACTCAGGTTCAAACCCTGAATTGGGAAGATCCCCTGGAGAAGTGGAAATCCACTCTAGTATCCTTGCCTGGAGAATCCCATGGACAGGGGAGCTTGGTGGGCTATGGTCCGTGGGGTTGCAAAAGAATCCTACATGACTTAGTGACTAAACAACAACAATTCACATTTAATCTATAAGATTGTCTAAATATCATTTGCTGTGGAATCAAGTAGTGGGTTTAGTTATGAAGTAAACTGTAATCCAGTATCATTCTGAGTGTCACCTAAAGGATATAGAGATTGAGTGATCCAATTGACTTGTGCATTGCATGTTTTAAAAGTTACTATTACAATATTTTCATCCTTTAAGTGAAGTCACTCAGCTTGTTCATTTTAGTTTTTATGGGGACTTAAAGTTCTTTTTGACATTATTCTCAGAGCCCTTGAACTTTCAGCCAGATTTGGATTGCTTGTTTTTGCAATCTACTGCAAACAATTTTTTCTAGAATTAAAAAAATTGTATTCCTATTTACCAAACTCTTGATCTTACCAGTCTCAAAATTACTTTCGCCAATCTGATGGGCATGAAATTGTTGGTGTTTTAATACCTATTTCCCTGATCACTTGTGAAGCAGAGAACTTTTCCATAGGTTTACAGAAAGTTTATTCTCCTATTTTTGTTAATTCCTTATTAATGCCATTTGATTTTTTTTCTCTTGGAGTATCTATCTTTTCCTTTCTTTATTTGTAGGATTTCTTTGTCCTGAATACGACTCCTTTGTTAAAGATTCTTCTCTATCTGAGACTTGATTTTTAACCTTTGTTTTGGCATCTTCTGAAGCACATAAAATTGTTAAACTTGGAATTAACTTATTTATTTTATTTTAAAATAAAAGAAACACTTTTAAAATAATGAAATTTGACAAAATCAGATGTACCAACATTTTCCTCGGTGAGTCAGTTTTTATTTCCTGTTGAAGTAATCCCTTCTTCCCTAGCATACACATGCTGCTCTCCAAGTATCCTTTTGCAATAACAGGAAACATTCCCCTAGAGAAATTGCTGATTCCCTATCCAGGGCTGAAAATGTAGAAGATGTTCTTGGAAAATCTTAGACCTGAAAGCAAAGAAATTATCAAAGTATAAAGAGAGTGTGCAAAGGACACAGGAACAAACTCGAAGGGACTCTCAAGTCAGAGTGGAAACAATTTGATGATCACGATAGTACTGTGGAAAATAAAAAGCAGTTTGTTGTTGTTCAGTTGCTAAGTCATGTCTGACTCTGAGACCACATGGATTGCAGCAATTAATAGATATAAAAAATATATGTAAATAAATATATTATAAAAGCAGTTAAATACATAAAAATCCATGAGTCCCTAATGATACAAGCAAGTAAGTGGAATTCATGACACAATTCTCTCAAATTTTATGTATGCTTGAAAATACCCACAGTCAATATTTTTACAATATCTAAACGGCACAAAGGACAATAATTCTTGCAATAAATAAACAATGATTTTTAAAAATTTATGTTACTGAAGTATATTTGATTTACAATGTGCAGTTAATTCCTGCTGTACATTGCCTTGTTGTATGGCAGAAACCAACACAAGATTGTAAACCAGTTTCCCTCCCATTAAAAAATGAATTAAAAAAATTTCTACTGTACAGCGAAGTGATTCAGTTATACATATCAACACGTTCTTTTTCATATTCTTTTCCATTGCAGTTTATCCCAGGATATTGAATGTAGTTCCCTGTGCTATACAGTAGGACCTTGTTCATCCATCCTATATATGATAGTTACTCTCCATCTATCTATCTCTCTCCCATCCCCCACCCTTCTTGGCAACCACAAGTCTTGCACAACAAATTTTAATAATAAAAAGAAGAAATCCTTTCTGACATCGCACCCCCACCCCCCNTCAGGAAGATCCCCTGGAAAAGGAAATGGCAACCCACTCTAGTATTCTTGCCTGGAGAATCCCACGGACAGAGGAGCCTGGTGGTCTACAGAACAAAGGGCTGCAGAGTGGGATAGGACTAAGCAACTGAGCACATATTTTGTGAAATGATTCAAGGGGCTTGACCTGGGAATCCAGTCGATCTTCATCATTTCAAATCTCCATGTACCACTGTCTTTTCAGACCCTGGAAATGCTAAGATGCAGCTTCACCAAAACTCATTCATTAAAAATCTGAGGGTGGAGGCAGATTTGGTCACCTGTCTAGTCCCCCGAGCTAGTTGGAAACAGAGTCTGATCCACAAACACCTCTTCTGACAGCTCTTCAGTGTGTCCATCAGAATGTGCACTTAGAGTAATGAACTTGTGTCGTTAATATTTTGGGCATGTTCCATGGTTGTAAAGAATCCCACAAGGGGAAAGTCGTTGCTGAGGACAGCAGTGTTTTATAGCTGCTGCTGATTTACAGGCTGGTAAAGCCAGTCTTCAGTTGCCCTTGAGGATACAAAAGGCCAAAAAAGACAGTGTGTGAAATCACCCAGACACATCTTGATCTACCCTGATATGAGGATGGGATTCAAAGCCAGTGAGCACCTTAGGTACACATATTTCTTTTTTAGGTGTCTTTAGTTTACCCACCTTATTCTTTTTTAAAAAATACTTATTTATTTTGTTGCATCATGCAGGATCTTTCATTGTGGCTCGTAAGCTCCAGAGTGTGAGGGCTCAGTAGTTGCAGCTCTTGGGCTTAGTTGCCCTGTGGCGTGTGGGATCCTACTTCCCTGCCCCGGGGTTGAACCTGTAGCCTCTGTATTGCAAGGTGGAGTCTTAACCACTGGACCACCAGGGAATTCCCAATCCACGCCCTTCTAAGAGCTCATTTCTCCTGGTGCCTGCTAGGTGTGGGGTTCTGAGATAGACACAGAGCAAAAAAGGACAATAAGGACCAACACGGCAGACAGAAGAAGTAAGGGACCAGCTAGGGGCCAATGAAAGCAGTCCCATGTGTGAATAAGGCAGAGCCCTGCAAATGATCAAAAAAGCGGATCATAAAATAGAAAAAAATAGATGTTTTCATGTTAAGATAGTGAGAAGGCATTCAGAAGATGATGTGTCCTTGCTTGTGCTTGAAGATGGAAATCTAGGCAGGTAGGAACAGCAGGTTTTACTTGGCAAGCAGGGTGAGAAAGGAGCATCCGAATCCCAGAGTCCAGCTGAGTAGGAGAGGTAGGTAGACACACTGCAAGGAGTTTGAATCAGAGAAAAGTCATCCCAAGTTAGCAGGGGACTCAAGTCATTAACCCTCCACCTCCATTCAAGCTGCCTGCTTACTGAGTGTCCAGGGCTGGTGGGAACAGAGTCAAACTGGCGGAGAGCAAGAAAACACAGAGGACAGTGATGGGAATTATGAGACAATTCTTCAATGAAGGGATTACATTTTTTCCCTTCCAGATTGAGTTGGTATAGTATATTCCTGGTTATCAAGATACTGATAGCTTTGGGACTTTGAAATGGTAAATATTCATGATGTGTGAAAAAGCAGGATACATAAATGTGTGGTCCTGTGTGTTAGTCGCTCAGTGTCCAACTCTTTGCGACCCCATGGACTGTGGCCTGCCAGGCTCCTCTGTCCACTGTGGTAAACAATCCACCTGCAGGAATTGCAAGAGACTCAGGTTCAAACCCTGAATTGGGAAGATCCCCTGGAGAAGTGGAAATCCACTCTAGTATCCTTGCCTGGAGAATCCCATGGACAGGGGAGCTTGGTGGGCTATGGTCCGTGGGGTTGCAAAAGAATCCTACATGACTTAGTGACTAAACAACAACAATTCACATTTAATCTATAAGATTGTCTAAATATCATTTGCTGTGGAATCAAGTAGTGGGTTTAGTTATGAAGTAAACTGTAATCCAGTATCATTCTGAGTGTCACCTAAAGGATATAGAGATTGAGTGATCCAATTGACTTGTGCATTGCATGTTTTAAAAGTTACTATTACAATATTTTCATCCTTTAAGTGAAGTCACTCAGCTTGTTCATTTTAGTTTTTATGGGGACTTAAAGTTCTTTTTGACATTATTCTCAGAGCCCTTGAACTTTCAGCCAGATTTGGATTGCTTGTTTTTGCAATCTACTGCAAACAATTTTTTCTAGAATTAAAAAAATTGTATTCCTATTTACCAAACTCTTGATCTTACCAGTCTCAAAATTACTTTCGCCAATCTGATGGGCATGAAATTGTTGGTGTTTTAATACCTATTTCCCTGATCACTTGTGAAGCAGAGAACTTTTCCATAGGTTTACAGAAAGTTTATTCTCCTATTTTTGTTAATTCCTTATTAATGCCATTTGATTTTTTTTCTCTTGGAGTATCTATCTTTTCCTTTCTTTATTTGTAGGATTTCTTTGTCCTGAATACGACTCCTTTGTTAAAGATTCTTCTCTATCTGAGACTTGATTTTTAACCTTTGTTTTGGCATCTTCTGAAGCACATAAAATTGTTAAACTTGGAATTAACTTATTTATTTTATTTTAAAATAAAAGAAACACTTTTAAAATAATGAAATTTGACAAAATCAGATGTACCAACATTTTCCTCGGTGAGTCAGTTTTTATTTCCTGTTGAAGTAATCCCTTCTTCCCTAGCATACACATGCTGCTCTCCAAGTATCCTTTTGCAATAACAGGAAACATTCCCCTAGAGAAATTGCTGATTCCCTATCCAGGGCTGAAAATGTAGAAGATGTTCTTGGAAAATCTTAGACCTGAAAGCAAAGAAATTATCAAAGTATAAAGAGAGTGTGCAAAGGACACAGGAACAAACTCGAAGGGACTCTCAAGTCAGAGTGGAAACAATTTGATGATCACGATAGTACTGTGGAAAATAAAAAGCAGTTTGTTGTTGTTCAGTTGCTAAGTCATGTCTGACTCTGAGACCACATGGATTGCAGCAATTAATAGATATAAAAAATATATGTAAATAAATATATTATAAAAGCAGTTAAATACATAAAAATCCATGAGTCCCTAATGATACAAGCAAGTAAGTGGAATTCATGACACAATTCTCTCAAATTTTATGTATGCTTGAAAATACCCACAGTCAATATTTTTACAATATCTAAACGGCACAAAGGACAATAATTCTTGCAATAAATAAACAATGATTTTTAAAAATTTATGTTACTGAAGTATATTTGATTTACAATGTGCAGTTAATTCCTGCTGTACATTGCCTTGTTGTATGGCAGAAACCAACACAAGATTGTAAACCAGTTTCCCTCCCATTAAAAAATGAATTAAAAAAATTTCTACTGTACAGCGAAGTGATTCAGTTATACATATCAACACGTTCTTTTTCATATTCTTTTCCATTGCAGTTTATCCCAGGATATTGAATGTAGTTCCCTGTGCTATACAGTAGGACCTTGTTCATCCATCCTATATATGATAGTTACTCTCCATCTATCTATCTCTCTCCCATCCCCCACCCTTCTTGGCAACCACAAGTCTTGCACAACAAATTTTAATAATAAAAAGAAGAAATCCTTTCTGACATCGCACCCCCACCCCCCGCCCCGACTGCCAATGTTATTCACTCGTCAATTATTTTACATTTTCACATTTATTAGAGTTTTGCTACTGAAGGAAGAAACAGACAGAGCTGGACTCCATCTCAGGCCAGGCTGTGAAGATTAGGCTACACGCATGGTCACCTCCCAATGGACTCTGAACTTTGTGCCCAGTGTCTACAGAAGTGGCATACCAATGGGAAACCAGACCCCCCGGATAAATGAGCCTCAGGACTTGTACCTGGACTCTCCGTTGCCTAAACGAATATGCTAATTATATCTGGAACAGAACAAAGTCATAAATTCCATTATGTTTATCGGGATATGACCACAGTCCTATTGATAAACATCCACTGTGTATCTAGTCTTGTGACACATGAACCATGGGTTAACTTTGATCATATCTCTCTTTTACCTTGTTCAAACGAGTTTCAAGGAATTTGGGGAGATGGATTTGAGCAAGTACATTTAGGGTATATAAGGTTGTCACAAAAACTGATCAGAGTCCTTGGCTAAGAGGAGACTCTGCCTTGGGCCTGCTGGTGTAATAAACTGCACTCCACTATCTGCATTGTCCTTCTGAGTGAGCTTGTTTCCCAGAATGCGTGGCTACAACATTTGGTGCACTGGCCAGGAAACTCCTCACTTTGAGGAGACAAGTCCCATTTGGGACTACTCCAAGGTCTTGCTGCTTGACTATTCTAGAGGGGGGAAGGCGCCTCACCCTTCTGGAAGGATTCTGCATCTCAACACCCGTACCTTTCATGTTAGCAGGTAGTGGACGGCAGCAGGAGAACTGAGTGCTCAGGTGAGGAGGAACACACCCGGCAGGGTGGAAGAGTGGGCCTGATCACTCCTCAGGAGTGACCAGAAGGAGCGGGGACCCACAGGAGCCTGGAATAGGCAGGCGGCGATTGCTTGGTACACAGGTCGATGAACATTAGGGTTTAGGAAGGAAATTTGTAAAGGTCATTTAGGAGGTGTGTCCCCGCCATCTCAGGGAAAATGATTACCAAACGATCACCAGGGGATTTTAGGATAGGAAACTGGTCCTTGTATGCTCGTATTCTGTCCTACCCCAGGAGGTGTCCCATCTGCTGTGACAATGTGGAATTGTCAGGCTAGAAGGAAGGGGATACATAAGTGAGTATGAATTGGCTTTCCCGGAGACGGCCTGGGGCGTGGGATATTTAACCCATATGTGTTTTCATCCGCACCTGATCAAGCCCAACAAGGCAGAACGGACGTTCAGGGAGAAACAGTCATGGACCACGTGGTGTTCTGGTTCGGCTGTGCTGACCGGCAGGTGAAGACACGCCGATCCTCCTTCTCCCTCTGGGATCTGGCAGGTAAGGCTCCTCTCACCCCAATTAGGAAGGAGGCAGAACGGCAATTTAAGTATCATTGAGTGGAAATATCAGAAGTACATAGGGTACTGAGAACTTCATAGACAGAACGAAAAGGAAAAGTAGAAGAAGGTTCGAGAAGGTAAGCAAGATGGGGGCAAGTGAACCTAAGGCAACTGTGTTGGAGTGCATGATTAAAAATTTAAAGAAGGGATTAGGAGGAGACAGTGGGGTGAAGATGAAGCCTAACCGCCTCTACATACTCTGTGAGGTTGAATGGCCCCCTATGGGAGTAGGATGGCTACCAGAAAACACCATGAACTTAACAATAGTAGAAGCAGTCTATACAGTAGTCACAGGAGAGCCAGGACACCTGGATCCATAACCATATATTGATTCAAGGCTAGCGTTAGCTCAAGACCCTCCTACTTGGACAAGGTTCTGTATCTATAAGGGAAAGATATTAATGGTGCAAAAATTGACTGATGATAAAAAAGGAAATTCTACAGGCTTTGGACGGGGATGACCTGACCCCTCCCCCATACTGGACGATGATGCGCCCGCCTCCCAGTGCTCCACCAGGACCGGAGGCCGACTTACTGCCCAATCCAGGGCCAGGTGAAGTTCCTGCAGCAGCCTCTGCTCTTCCGCCAGCTCTCCCGGAGGTCATAGAGCCGCCGTTTTGGCGGACTCCGATCCTGGTGACAGAAGCCTCTGGCCAACACTTCCAGGATCCGGCTCCAGTCGAACCGCCCAAGCTATACCCGCCTCTCCTGGTGAGTACTGACAAGAAGGGGAGGGAGACTTTGGAATTAAGCAGAGACTGCACTCTGCCAGAGAGCCGGAGGGAATGAAAGAGAACAGACAAGAGATTTATAATGCTAGCTGCTGCTCTGGGAAAGTCTATCTTGGGCCCTCCAGAAAACCTCCTCTCTGCCCCAGGGATAGGACAGTACTTCAGCTGGTCCCAACAGAAGCTCTGGGCCCTGTTACAGCCAAACCACTGTGCCCGGTGCTGAGATTTTGGCCACTGGAAGAATGAATGCCCTAAGGCAAGGAAGGAAGAGGAAGCTCCCGCAGTTGTGGGGCTTGTTGGCTTGGAAATTAAATAGGGCTGCTGGGCTCAGAGATATCAGGTCCCCAGAGCCCATGGTAACCTTAAAAGTGGGGGACCAAAACAGTGACTTCATGGTGGATACAGGAGCAGAACTGTCGGTAGTAACAAAGCCTGTGGCACCACTGTCCAGAAAGACTACCGCTGTAACTGGGGTATCAGGAGAAGCGATGATTAAACCGTTTTGCCAGCCCAGAAAATGTCAGACGGGGGCGGGGCACCAAGTGATTCATTAATTCCTCTAGATTTCTGAGTGCCCAATAGCCCTGTTGGGAAGAGACTTGCTCTCCAAACTAGGAGCACAAGTGGCTTTCTCCCCTGAGGAGAGGCCCACCTTCCGGATGGACACTCTGACTTATTTGCTCTCTCTCTCAAGATCCCCCCAAGATGAGTGGAGGTTGTATGAGCCTCCAAAGAAAAAACCGGGTGGGCTGGAAGAGCATGAGAGAGAGCTAGCTCAATTATTCCCTGAGGTCTGGGTGGAAGACAACCTCCTCTCCCCCCAGGCTGGCTAAACATCAAGCCCCAGTGATACTAGAACTCAAATCAGGCACCATCCCGGTTAGAAAGCACCAGTACCTGCTACAGATAGAGGCCTGGGCCGGCATACTGCCCCACATCAATAGATTGAAACAAGGGGGCATTCTAGTAGAGTGCCAGTCAGCTTGGAATACGCCAATCCTGCCAGTCAAAAAGGAAGGAGGACAGGACTATAGACCTGTACAGGATCTCAGGCTAGTCAACCAGGCTACTGTGACTTTACACCCCACTGTTCCAAACCCCTATACCTTACTCAGCCTCCTCCCGCCGAGGACTAAGGTTTATACTTGCCTAGATCTCAAGGATGCTGCCTTCTGCATACGCCTTGCCTCAGCATCACAGCGCATCTTTGCCTTTGAATTGGAAGATCCAGCCGGGGGCACCAAACAACAGCTCATCTGGACTCCCCCACAAAGGTTGGGGAGAACTCCCCAGCCATCTTTGGGGAAGCCTTGGCTTCTGACCTGAATTCATTCCATCCGGAAGAGTATGGATGTTGGCTCCTACAATATGGGGATGACCGCTGCTGATCGCCGAGACCAAGGAAAAATGCTGGGAAGGGACAAAAGCACTGCTCCAGCTGCTGATGGAATCAGGTTACTGGGTGTCGGAGAAGAAGGCACAGATCTGCAAGGAGGAGGTAAGGTATCTGGGGTTTGTTTTAAAGAAGAACACAAGGTCCCAGACCCTAGTTGGGTCCTATATACTGATGGCACTAGCCTGATAAAACAAGGACAACGGCTGTCAGGTTAGCCAAAGCGGAAGGGGCCATCAAGACTGAAAAGGGATGGTGGGAATTGCCAAGTGGCAAATTATTGGTACTGGAGGAGCTGGCACACACTCTGGTAAGCCAAACACACCAAGCGACCACCTAGGCCATGCTGCCTGCTCACAGGTTAATGCTGCCTCTCAGGTATTCAGACAAAAACCTCTGGTTCAGACAAAAACCTCAGCTGAAAGGCACACTGCCCTTTGAACACCTGGGAGTGGACTGCACTGAAATGAAACCTCATTTACATTACTGTTACCTGCTGGTCATGGTATGTATGTTCTCAGGGTGGGTAGAAGCTTTTCCTACCTGGACTGAAAGAGCATCAGAAGTAGCCTGGTGCCTGCTTAGGGAAATGGTTTCCAGATTTGGACTTCCTACCAGCATTGGTTCAGACAATGGCCTGGCTTTTGTAGCTGATTTAGTACAATAAGTAAGCAAAACTTTAAACATCAAATGGAAACTGCACACTGAATATGGGCCCAGCCTTCTAAGATGGTAGAATGAACCTACTGGACATTAAAGAGACTCTCCAAGTGGGTCATAGAGACTGACTGCTCCTGGGTGGACTTGCTTCCGGTGGCTCGGCTCCGACTCAGAATGACCCACAGTCCCAAGGCTATTCTCCATATGAAATTGTGTATGGGAGGCCCCTCCCATAATAAAGCAGGTGTCAACAAATTTGCCTCAGGTAAGGGGGGATAGGATTTCACAGCAGATGGAACTGGGTAAGGTAATAAATCAGGTAACTAAGTTTGTACAAGAAAGTGTGCCGTTCCCCCTTGGGGAAAAGATTCATAAGCTTATGCCTGGTGACCAAGTATGGGTCAAAGACTGGAAACATAATTTGCTAGCCCCTTGGTGAAAGGGCCCTTATGTTATTCTAACTACCCTTCTGCAGTTAAAGTTGCAGGTATTATCCCTTGGATCCATCATACGAGAGTGAAGAGAACATACAACGCAGACCCAAGAAACGCTCAGTGGACTGCACAGAGGGACCCCGCTGACCCCCGAGAGACTAAGACCTCCCTTAAGAAGAAGGAAAGGAAGATCCTGGACCAGTCCTTTCAGGATGAAGCCACACAATCAACTCCTGCCGCTTGGTCTCATCAACGTGATTTTGAATTTAACTTCCGTTCAACTCAGGACAATGTTTTCATCTCATGGGCACATTCCTATACAGACTTCCACAACACTCCCAACTGCTGGGTATGTAGGACTATGCCTCTGTCAGTGACGGATGGACTTCCTTGGTGGGTATCACCGCTCTGCCAAGGAGATTTTAAACCACTCTTCTTTTCTGGGATGACAGAAAGAGACTTTCCTCTCTCTTGTCAATCATAACCTCTCCTTGCTCTCTTGGTGTAAGACCTACAGTCAGTAGACTCGGGTCATGGGGTTACATTTGATATAAATGCCAGTGTAACAAAAGCCTAACCTACAACAAGCCCTGGTAGATCTACCTTATTTACATGCTAGGTGGACAAGATCTGTGTTTCAATGGTATGAGTATATTGCTGCCTTATTTGTACCCTCTATAGGGACAACAGATATTATGATTAAAGTAGAGGCCTTGACTAATTTCACAAAACAGGCCCCCCTAGATAGAACAAAAGCCATCCAAGCCTTAAATGAAGAGCAAATCCAAATGAGAAAAGTGATAATTCATAATAGAATGGCTTTGGACATACAGCTGCTCAAGGAGGGACTTGTGCTATAATTAAGGTTGAATGTTGTGTATACATTCCTGACTTATCTGGCAATGTATAGACTGCTTTAGATGACATGAAAAACCAGGTAAAAGCAATGTCAAATGAAAACATTCCTTTCTGGACTTCGGTCCTATCTTGGGTGAAGGGCGATTCCTAGAAAACTATATTTACCACTGTTATAGTTGCCTTGATAGTTCTGCTTTGTGGATCCTGAATTTTACAATGTATTATGAACTTTGTAACCCGAAGGTTGATGTCATTCTCCCAAATTGGCAGTCGGAGAGCCAGGGTGCAATATATCCCTATGAATGATGCTCATAATATGAGTTTAGAGCATCAAGAGTGGGGAATGAAGGAGGGAACAGACAGAGCTGGACTCCATCTTAGGCTAGGCTGTGAACATTAAGCTACACGCATGGTCACCCTCCCAATGGACTCTGAACTTTGTGCCCGGTGTCTAGGTGTCTATAGAAGTGGCATACCAATGGGAAACCAGATCCNAACAGGGATCAACGCCTTAAACTGAAGGGATTAAGTACTGTGGGTGGAATTTCAGGCAGCTAGAGGTGGGGGGGTGGTGGTTTTCTTTTTCGAACTTGGGGCAGTTTTCCAAAATCCCAGAAATCACACTACCGATAGGCATTTGCCTGCTCTGCTAACGGTGAAGCAGACCCTGTAAGCCTGCAGGATTTGGGCTTTCCCCTGTTCTCTGTTCTTGTTATTTCACGTCTTTGAGAGTACTTCCAGATGCAATAGTTTGCTTGAAATGATGATGCTATGTGGCAGAGCCCGCAGGGATGCGAATCAAAGCCCACTGGTCTAACAGTTCGACTTTGGTTATTTTCAGCCTCCCAAAATACAAAACTGTATTAGGGAGTTACAAAAGAAAAGTATTTTGAGTTGTAAATAGCTGTCACCATGTTCACAAACTTTTAGTCCAAGAAAAAAAAGAGGTGGCACTTGCCTTCGACCTCTTGGACAAAACATTTTATGTAAAATAAGGCAATCAGCTTTACTTTCAAGTTCCCTGTAACCTTGGGTCCAGATCACCAAGCAGTACCATCTTCCCTCCATCTTCATCTGCCTCAGTGTCCCCACCAATGCACACCAGTCCCTTGTCTTCTCTGCACCTGTGGCCACCCTGCCCACCCTGTAATGACTTCTTCAGCCCATCCCCCACCTGCCCCATCCCATTTTTCTCCATCTAGAAGGCTTGCTTCAATTCTCAGTTACTTGCAAAATCTGTCTTGCCAACTCTCCCACATCTTCTCTAAAACCCTGCAGGTTAACAGTCTGTGCCATAAAAGTCAGCCTTGACTTACGTAGTGTGTGTGCGTACTCAGTCATGGCCAACTTTGTATGATCCCCTGAACTTATGCAGAGTTTCAGCTTAAATGTCTGAATTGTTTTCTGCCTGGTAGCCTTACTCTTTTTTCTTTTTAAGATTTTTTTTTTCTTGAAGTATAGTTGATTTACAATGCTGTGCCTAATTTCTGCGGTACAGCAAAATGACTCAGTTATACACATATGTATTTCTTTTCATATTCTTTTCCATTCTGGTTTATCGCAGGATATTAAATATAGTTCCCTGTGCTCTACAGTAGGATCTCATTGTTTATCTATCTTGTATATAATAGTTTGCATCTGCTAATTCCAAACTCCTAATCTTTGCCTTTCCCACCTGTCTTCCCTCTTGGCAGTCACAAGTTGTTCTTTGTATAGGTCACTTCTTACAGCTTTTTATCGCCTACCTTCCCAACTTGTACGCATTTAGTAACTGCATTTTTATGCATTCATTTAACAATTGAAGGTTAAATTAATTTCACTGTGATAAATTTAAAGACAGGTTTAAATTAAACACCGGGGCCTCAAGCAAATTTTCTAAAGGTGCTGACTTGGTGACAATGAACTCACTGTCTCCTAAGATGCCCCCTTAGTGACAATGCTTGTCATGGAAGGATTAGCGGGGAGTGTGGCAGGAGGGCGGTGGTGGTGACCAAGGACAGGGAGATGGGTTGACAAATAATGAGTGGCAGTGTCACTCTGAATCCGGAGATCTCGGGGAACCTGGCTTGAATCAAGAAGGCTGGAATTGCTTAGTCTGTCTCCTTTCCTGTTGCCTTTCCTGCTGGAAATACTACCTATTGATTTCTGGCATGCAAACCTGTAAAAGGATTCTGTTGTTTGAAGTGGAACACAGAAATCCTGGGTCCTTCCAGCCTTCCTTGAGAGCCCACTTCTTCCTCCTTCTCCCTCCCCTTCCACTCCTCCCCATAGCCCTGGAGGGAAACTTAAGATCAAGGCTGCACATCATGTTTCCTACTTGTCTTATAAGGCATAGCATTAGTGGTTCCTTGAGAACACTCCCATTACAAGGTGAGGTGATGCCCTTAAACCCCTTCCACTTGATGGCTCTGGAAGCAGAGACTCAGAAACGTTAAGTGGGCAAGATTGCCCAGCGGTTTGCTGACTGAGATGTGCTTTTAACTCCTGGCTGACGGATCCTACAGAGAACGTTCACGCGCCAGAGAATGTTCGGTGTCCATGATCGGGGCCATTTCAAATAACCCAAGGAGGCAGCCCCATGCATGTACTGTGAAACCAGCAATCAACTATAAATGATTAGTGTTTACATCTCAAACCGAGGAAGGGGATGGAATCATAAGGAAAAGGAAGTTTTAAGTCTAAATTGGAAAGCAGGAAGCTTGTGAATGGGTGGCCCCACTGCCAGCTCTCAATAAATGGCACAGCACTGCAGCAAAGGGCTTCAGAGGGAAAGGTGCATGTTCCCTGTGAGGAGACGTTGGGTCCATGAGGCTTTGCGATGCACCGGCGTTAGACGTGTTAGCATTCTAACGCCATCTCCTCCTTTACGGCTCTTCACGACTCTCTCTGATGACAAAGCAGCTCTGTGCCATTTAAAGGTCGAATGCCACTAATAGCGGGATGGCATTTTATCATCCGATGAGCGTAAGCAGACGGGAGATGAAAACTTAGAGGCTTGAGCCAAGTGCAATCAAGTCCCTGGGTTGAGAATCCGTGAAAATATGGAATGTACCTTCAATTAACCTCTCACAAATACCTGGTCACCGGGACCGATTCATCTGAAGGTTGTTGGCTGGGCTAGCAGAGCGTGTGTCTCCTGCCGAGAAGGAAGAAGCCTCTGATCTTATTCTCGGTTAGTCCCACAAATTAGAAATCCCCCCCCAAATCTCCCAGTGATAAAGACCCCTCTGATATTCCTGAGTACACAGGCTGCCAGGGAGTCATGGAGGTGGGGGCTGCTACTGACAAAGAAGCGATTTTCAAACGATTTTTTAAGTATTAGTCTCCTTAAGGAAATTTAGAGAGAAATGTATGTTGTTGAATAGAGTCTTAAAATGACAACAGCAGAGATAATACAGCTTTATGTTAGAGGCTGCTGTCTACTTTAAAAATATTTTTCTTCTTTTTTTTTTTAATGTCTGGCCTCCTTTCAATTCTTTCAACACCAGGAAGGAGGCAGAAAAGGTAGTATTTACATGACTCAGCGGCCAAGTGAACGTCTCAGGGTCACACAGATATTAAGTGGTGGAGTTGAGATTTTGAGCCACAAGGATTTTTTTTTTTTTTTTTTTAATCCAGCGTTCTTTCTGCTGTTGTATTTGCCTCCCTGGATCATTAACACGGGGCAGGATTCGGCTTTGCAGAAAAAGGAGAGACCTTCCTTCCGCCGCGGAGGAAATTCCAACCTACGCTACCCTGATCTCAGTGAGCCTCTTCTAGCTCTCATCTTTACTCTTTAAAAAAAAAAAAAAAGTGAGAAATCTAGTTGTTCATTAAGATAAACTCACGTGCTCCCCTGTGGGCTGGGAGCTGGGGTATACCACAAACACAGCCAGGGAGAAGCAATTTGCCTTATGTGAAGGGTGAGGGATGAAAAATTTGAAGTGGGGAATAATCTCTCTTGAGATCATTGTGCTGTGAGATGATCTGGGTTCAAACTCGAATTGGCCACGTCTCAAAAGTCTGCTGAGTCAGCAGGCAGGGCAGGGCGGGAAGGTCTGGGAGGGTGAGCCAAGCTCTAGGGACCCTATTAGCCCCCTTGGCCAGTGGCCTTCCCGGATGCCCAGACTGGCTTGAGCCTCAGGGTGCCTCCTGCCTTCGTGGGCCTGGAGAGTCTTTTTAAAGAGGGGTCTGGAACTATTTTGGCAAGACTAGGGAATTCTGTCTTTGGAAAATAATAGGAGACACTTGTACCAAGTTCGAGTTGGGAAAAAAAAAAGAGTAAATTTATATTCAAGGAACAGAATGCCTCAGTTTCTCCACATATAAGATGGGAGTAAGTATCCTGCACAGATGAGTTGGATGAAAATTTACCAATAATGAAAGGTCTCTGAAACACGATTGATTTGTGTTATTATTCCCCTCAATGCCTTTGTGCCTTTTCAGTCCTGCCCAACTCTGTGACCCCATCGCCCGTCAGACTCCTCTGTCCATGGGATTTTCCAGGCAAAATACTGGAGTGGGGTGCCATTTCCTCTTCCACATGATCTTCCCGACCCAGAGATCAAGTCCTCATCTCTTGGGTCTCTTGTATTGACAGGTGGATTCTTTACCAACTGTCCTACCTGGAAAGCCCCCATCACTCTCATTAAAAACTCACAAATCTCCACCCCACCCCCCTTTTCTATCATTCATTTGTAATCAGTGTTAGGAGAGCAGGAAAAGGGTGCTTGGAGCCCAAAAGTGTTATTGGAAACGCTCTTCTTGTGTGAAACGCTAGTCACTAGTCGGGACAATATTTCCTCTTTGCTGAGTTCCCTTTAACTCCAAAGCCCTCACCGCCTTAGGAAGCTTTGTTCACGGCAAACCCTCAACACTGAAGTCATTAGGCCTGTAATTTACCCCCCACTAGAACATGAGAAAATGTAATCAAATAAATATTATTGTTTTTCCTTCCTTTCTTAGCAAATTACCACCTTCCGCTCCTTGCTCCCCGTGAGCTCTAATAGTCGGGCAAGTCTGGAACTGATCTCTTGGCAGAAAATTCTTTTAAATCCAAGTGCTGCCATCTGGGAGAGGTCCCCCATCCTCAAGCCCAGAAACCCCTTCAGAAAGCAGGAAATAAATGCCAATTTGGCTGCGAGGAAAGGTGCTCAGTTGTGTTCTTAAATTCCACATAGAAAACTCACACGTGTGCTCTAAAATATAAATTACCCAAACAAAATGCAACATGATATCCCTGGAACAAAGACTGAATAATTTCCTTTTCCCTAAGGGGATTCTCCATGATGGCACCCTCTGAGTAGCAGTAGCGAGCAGAGTCTGGAGGTTTGGGAGGGAGGTAAGAAGGGAAAGGGGTGATCCAGATGGCTCAGTAAGTAAAGAATCCACCTTCCATGCAGGAGCCGTAGGAGACATGGGTTCAATTCTTGGGTTGAGAAGATCCCCTGGAGGAGGGCATGGCAACCCACTCAGTATTCCTGCTTGGAGAATCCCATGAATAGAGGAGCCTGGTGGACTGTAATCCATAGGGTTGTAAAGAGACAGACACAGCTGAGCATGTGCACACAGTCAAACAGTCAAGGAGGGAAAGGAAAGAAGAGAGAGAAGAGAGGGGAAAGGTAGAGGCAGGCAAGAACACTGATCATGGAGGGTCTGTATTTTCTGCAACAAGAAATAATCTGTTCTTGTGAGTGTTTTCTAAACAGAGGCCGGTGATGCTCCATTATGGTGATTAGTCACATACCTGATGCCCTCGAGACATCAGTGCTTTCTGTTTTTTTAATATTTATTCCTTTGGCTCCAGGAGACAGTGAAGGACAGGGAAGTCTGGTGTGCTGCAGTCCATGGCATCACAAAGAGGCGGACACGACTGAGTGAATGAACAGCAACGATAAATTGGTTTGGCTGCCCTGGATCTTAGTTGGAGCATGTGAGGTTTTCGCTGTGGCACATGGGGGCTTCTCTAGTTACGGCACATGGGCTTAATTGTCCCATGGCGCATGAGATCTTAGGCCTTCCCAGGTAAAGAATAGCCTGCCAGTGGAGACGCGGATTCAAACCCTGGGTTGGGAAGATACCCTGGAGAAGAAAATGACAATCCACTCCAGTACTTTTGCCTGGAAAATTACATAGGCAAAGCAGCCTGGCCATGGGGTCGCAAAGAGTCAGAAATGACTGAGCGTGCACACACACACGCACACACACACACACACAAGAGTAAATTTATATTCAAGGAACAGAAAGTTTCAGTTTCTCCACGTATAAGATGGGAGTAAGAGTCCTGCACAGAGTTGGAGTTGGATGAAAATTTACAGAGCTGGAGTTGGATCTTAGCTCCTTGCCCCAGGGGTTAAACTGGGGTCCTCTACACTGGAAGGCAGACTCTCAACCCCTGGGTCCCCGGGGAAGTCCCTCTGCTATTTGTTTAATCTTCTTAGCTCCTTTCTATGTTCTCTTGTTCCCTTTTTTTTTTTTTTTCTGATGCTAACATGTAGCTAGGAGTGATCACCTAACACTTAAAAAAATTTTTTTTTAATAGTTTTGGCTGAATTCCTGTGGTTGTGAACTAGCATGCATCTGTTCTTCCTGGTCTTTCATGAGTACTGGACTTAAATGTTTCCCTAATTTGACTCCTGAGGACTCCTAGAGCAGAAATCAAGATACAGCAGGTGAGAGGAAGGTACTTGTCTGTCCCAAGGCAAAGGCAAAAAAAGAAGGGAAAGAACTTTAGTAATTATTTCCTGTGTTAGTCTTTTCCCGCCAACTTGCTACACAAACACACACACACCTCTTAGCGCCCCAGAATTTATGACAGCTTCCTCTTCATCTTTGTATTCTCCTTTTTTGTTCTCTCCACGATTACTCTTGGCACAGTGATCCTGCAGTTGTTCGAGCCCAGCGTCTTGGCTAGACACAGAAATGAAGCCTCAGAACAATGGCCTCCAACCCCTTCACTTTACAGATGAGGACCTTGGAGCACAGAGAAGCTAAGTGATGGCACACAGCCTGTCAGTGGTGGGTGTCCCTGCCTTCTGCTCCAGAAGTCCTCTGAGGACCAAACGCCTACATTCACATGGATGCTTAGAATTCAGTGTTCAGTCCATTATTACAGCAAGTTCAGTACTGTAAAAACATTAATAAGCTATTATTAAGTGATTCACTTGGGCTTCCCCAGTGGCTCAGCCGTAAAGAATTCACCTGTAATGTAGGAGCCGCAGGAGATGCAGGTTCAATCCCCCGGTCAGGAAGATCCCCTGGAGGAGACACGGCAGTCCACTCCAGTATTCTTGCCTGGAGAAGCCCATGGACAGAGGAGCCTGGCGGACTACAATCCATGGGGTCACAAAGAGCTGGACACAACTGAAGCAACTTAGCATGCATAATTCATTTAGTCCATTGTGAAGGTG
>SJYV01054125.1:1044207-1070901 GCA_006410875.1 Neotragus pygmaeus | reverse complement strand
GTGAGCCTCTTCTAGCTCTCATCTTTACTCTTTAAAAAAAAAAAAAAAGTGAGAAATCTAGTTGTTCATTAAGATAAACTCACGTGCTCCCCTGTGGGCTGGGAGCTGGGGTATACCACAAACACAGCCAGGGAGAAGCAATTTGCCTTATGTGAAGGGTGAGGGATGAAAAATTTGAAGTGGGGAATAATCTCTCTTGAGATCATTGTGCTGTGAGATGATCTGGGTTCAAACTCGAATTGGCCACGTCTCAAAAGTCTGCTGAGTCAGCAGGCAGGGCAGGGCGGGAAGGTCTGGGAGGGTGAGCCAAGCTCTAGGGACCCTATTAGCCCCCTTGGCCAGTGGCCTTCCCGGATGCCCAGACTGGCTTGAGCCTCAGGGTGCCTCCTGCCTTCGTGGGCCTGGAGAGTCTTTTTAAAGAGGGGTCTGGAACTATTTTGGCAAGACTAGGGAATTCTGTCTTTGGAAAATAATAGGAGACACTTGTACCAAGTTCGAGTTGGGAAAAAAAAAAGAGTAAATTTATATTCAAGGAACAGAATGCCTCAGTTTCTCCACATATAAGATGGGAGTAAGTATCCTGCACAGATGAGTTGGATGAAAATTTACCAATAATGAAAGGTCTCTGAAACACGATTGATTTGTGTTATTATTCCCCTCAATGCCTTTGTGCCTTTTCAGTCCTGCCCAACTCTGTGACCCCATCGCCCGTCAGACTCCTCTGTCCATGGGATTTTCCAGGCAAAATACTGGAGTGGGGTGCCATTTCCTCTTCCACATGATCTTCCCGACCCAGAGATCAAGTCCTCATCTCTTGGGTCTCTTGCATTGACAGGTGGATTCTTTACCAACTGTCCTACCTGGAAAGCCCCCATCACTCTCATTAAAAACTCACAAATCTCCACCCCACCCCCCTTTTCTATCATTCATTTGTAATCAGTGTTAGGAGAGCAGGAAAAGGGTGCTTGGAGCCCAAAAGTGTTATTGGAAACGCTCTTCTTGTGTGAAACGCTAGTCACTAGTCGGGACAATATTTCCTCTTTGCTGAGTTCCCTTTAACTCCAAAGCCCTCACCGCCTTAGGAAGCTTTGTTCACGGCAAACCCTCAACACTGAAGTCATTAGGCCTGTAATTTACCCCCCACTAGAACATGAGAAAATGTAATCAAATAAATATTATTGTTTTTCCTTCCTTTCTTAGCAAATTACCACCTTCCGCTCCTTGCTCCCCGTGAGCTCTAATAGTCGGGCAAGTCTGGAACTGATCTCTTGGCAGAAAATTCTTTTAAATCCAAGTGCTGCCATCTGGGAGAGGTCCCCCATCCTCAAGCCCAGAAACCCCTTCAGAAAGCAGGAAATAAATGCCAATTTGGCTGCGAGGAAAGGTGCTCAGTTGTGTTCTTAAATTCCACATAGAAAACTCACACGTGTGCTCTAAAATATAAATTACCCAAACAAAATGCAACATGATATCCCTGGAACAAAGACTGAATAATTTCCTTTTCCCTAAGGGGATTCTCCATGATGGCACCCTCTGAGTAGCAGTAGCGAGCAGAGTCTGGAGGTTTGGGAGGGAGGTAAGAAGGGAAAGGGGTGATCCAGATGGCTCAGTAAGTAAAGAATCCACCTTCCATGCAGGAGCCGTAGGAGACATGGGTTCAATTCTTGGGTTGAGAAGATCCCCTGGAGGAGGGCATGGCAACCCACTCAGTATTCCTGCTTGGAGAATCCCATGAATAGAGGAGCCTGGTGGACTGTAATCCATAGGGTTGTAAAGAGACAGACACAGCTGAGCATGTGCACACAGTCAAACAGTCAAGGAGGGAAAGGAAAGAAGAGAGAGAAGAGAGGGGAAAGGTAGAGGCAGGCAAGAACACTGATCATGGAGGGTCTGTATTTTCTGCAACAAGAAATAATCTGTTCTTGTGAGTGTTTTCTAAACAGAGGCCGGTGATGCTCCATTATGGTGATTAGTCACATACCTGATGCCCTCGAGACATCAGTGCTTTCTGTTTTTTTAATATTTATTCCTTTGGCTCCAGGAGACAGTGAAGGACAGGGAAGTCTGGTGTGCTGCAGTCCATGGCATCACAAAGAGGCGGACACGACTGAGTGAATGAACAGCAACGATAAATTGGTTTGGCTGCCCTGGATCTTAGTTGGAGCATGTGAGGTTTTCGCTGTGGCACATGGGGGCTTCTCTAGTTACGGCACATGGGCTTAATTGTCCCATGGCGCATGAGATCTTAGGCCTTCCCAGGTAAAGAATAGCCTGCCAGTGGAGACGCGGATTCAAACCCTGGGTTGGGAAGATACCCTGGAGAAGAAAATGACAATCCACTCCAGTACTTTTGCCTGGAAAATTACATAGGCAAAGCAGCCTGGCCATGGGGTCGCAAAGAGTCAGAAATGACTGAGCGTGCACACACACATGCACACACACACACACACAAGAGTAAATTTATATTCAAGGAACAGAAAGTTTCAGTTTCTCCACGTATAAGATGGGAGTAAGAGTCCTGCACAGAGTTGGAGTTGGATGAAAATTTACAGAGCTGGAGTTGGATCTTAGCTCCTTGCCCCAGGGATTAAACTGGGGTCCTCTACACTGGAAGGCAGACTCTCAACCCCTGGGTCCCCGGGGAAGTCCCTCTGCTATTTGTTTAATCTTCTTAGCTCCTTTCTATATTCTCTTGTTCCCTTTTTTTTTTTTTTTCTGATGCTAACATGTAGCTAGGAGTGATCACCTAACACTTAAAAAAATTTTTTTTTAATAGTTTTGGCTGAATTCCTGTGGTTGTGAACTAGCATGCATCTGTTCTTCCTGGTCTTTCATGAGTACTGGACTTAAATGTTTCCCTAATTTGACTCCTGAGGACTCCTAGAGCAGAAATCAAGATACAGCAGGTGAGAGGAAGGTACTTGTCTGTCCCAAGGCAAAGGCAAAAAAAGAAGGGAAAGAACTTTAGTAATTATTTCCTGTGTTAGTCTTTTCCCGCCAACTTGCTACACAAACACACACACACACCTCTTAGCGCCCCAGAATTTATGACAGCTTCCTCTTCATCTTTGTATTCTCCTTTTTTGTTCTCTCCACGATTACTCTTGGCACAGTGATCCTGCAGTTGTTCGAGCCCAGCGTCTTGGCTAGACACAGAAATGAAGCCTCAGAACAATGGCCTCCAACCCCTTCACTTTACAGATGAGGACCTTGGAGCACAGAGAAGCTAAGTGATGGCACACAGCCTGTCAGTGGTGGGTGTCCCTGCCTTCTGCTCCAGAAGTCCTCTGAGGACCAAACGCCTACATTCACATGGATGCTTAGAATTCAGTGTTCAGTCCATTATTACAGCAAGTTCAGTACTGTAAAAACATTAATAAGCTATTATTAAGTGATTCACTTGGGCTTCCCCAGTGGCTCAGCCGTAAAGAATTCACCTGTAATGTAGGAGCCGCAGGAGATGCAGGTTCAATCCCCCGGTCAGGAAGATCCCCTGGAGGAGACACGGCAGTCCACTCCAGTATTCTTGCCTGGAGAAGCCCATGGACAGAGGAGCCTGGCGGACTACAATCCATGGGGTCACAAAGAGCTGGACACAACTGAAGCAACTTAGCATGCATAATTCATTTAGTCCATTGTGAAGGTGCATTTTAAAAAATATATTTTATGACTCTCAAGGGTATTAACCACAGTCCCCCCCCCAAAAAAAAAAACTGGAAAAACTGCAAATACCACAGACACAGCTTTCTATGAAATTTCCTGAGATGTAATAACAGATTGAAGAGTAGCCCACAGACTGGGTGAAATTCCAGCAACCACAGCAAGAACTTCTGACCATCAGAAGCAGCCAAGCCTCACAAAATGCAGGCTCTGCTGTCCACAACGATGCAACCATCTCTGAGGCTTAGAGTCTATAGACTCTGTGTTTCTGTGTGTGTGTGTGTTTGTGTGCGTGCACGTGCGTGCGTGCACGCTCACTTGCTCAGTCCTGTCCAACTCTTTTAGGCCTCCTGGACTGTAACCTACCAAGCTCCTCTGTCCATGGGATTTTCTAGGCAAGAATACTGGAAGGGGTGCCATTTCCTCCTCCAGGGGGTCTTCCCAACCCAGGGATCAAACTTTGTTGTATCTCCTGAAGTGGCAAGCAGATTCTTTACCACTAGCGCCACCTGGGAAGCCCTGACAGACTCTTTGAGACCAAATCACAATTTTTTTTTTCCTCCTGGGAAGGAAACCAGGGCTGGAATTAGATAAGTACTAACTGAAATGTCAGGAATGACCCCTTGTTACTAAGATCCTCCCATAAGCCCTTGGAATGTTACCTGAGAGGTAACAAGGCACAGAGGAAAACCTGTCCTGTTGTCTCAATTTCAATCAGATTTAAATACAATTCCCATAATAAACACCTGAATTTGCCAGAGGCTTTTATTAGCGTCCACTTCCAGTAATGGATGTTCTATAAAACTGAGAAATGAGGACTAGGGATCAGATACTGCTGTTTGTTAAGGGAAAAACCTAATTCTCATCAGACAGAACTGAACAGAATGTAAACTAGCCAGATAATTTCTGTGTCTTGCAATCACCCTCTTTCTGCACCTCTGCAGAAACAAACTCTCCCTGCATCCGAGATAGGAGTTTGCCTACCTGACCCATTCTCCTGTGTCCCGACCTATGGACTCTGACCTCCAGTTTTGACCCAGCATTGCCCAGCACTGAACATCTCCCCTCACCCAACCCAATGCCAGATGAATAACAGCCCAGGGTCAGAGCCTCAGACAGAGACCCTAAGATCAGGAATCTTTGGACATGCCCACTAAAACCAACTCCTCTCAAAAGAAACAGTCATCCTTGTCTTGTTGTTAGAGCTTTGAAAGTATATGATTAGTTTCTTTCTCTTGTTCATCCATATAAAGTAAAGTTTATAGCATCTTAGAACTGGAAGGACTCTTAGAGTTCATCTTGTCCAATATTCTGTGTTTATACAGGAGTAACTGGAGTTCTGTGGTGACTAAATCACTCATTCTGCAAGGAGATTCAACCAGTCCATTCTGAAGGAGATCAGCCCTGGGATTTCTTTGGAAGGAATGATGCTAAAGCTGAAACTCCAGTACTTTGGCCACCTCATGTGAAGAGGTGACTCATTGGAAAAGACTCTGATGCTGGGAGGGATTGGGGGCAGGAGGAGAAGGGAATGACAGAGGATGAGATGGCTGGATGGCATCACTGACTCAATGGATGTGAGTCTGAGTGAACTCTGGGAGGTGGTGATGGACAGGGAGGCCTGGCGTGCTGTGATTCATGGGGTCGCAAAGAGTCGGACACGACTGAGTGACTGAACTGAACTGAAATCACTCATTCAAGGTGACATGAGTATGAAGAATTGGATCTGAGACTTGGGCTTACATCTACAATGATTTCCTTCATCAGATGCTCCCTCTGGTTTTTATCTCATTCCCTTATTTCCACCAATTCATCTCATCTCTCCCCACATTTCCTTCCTGCACCCCAGATTCCAACTCAGGAAAAGGCTGGATCCATTTGAGGGCTCTGCCCAAGAGGAGAAGAAATAACATCAACAGTTACACCCACCTGGCACCGTCTCTGTGGACTGCTGTTTCCTAGATCCACCTCTTCTGTGCATCTCCACAATTGTGACCAACAGAGATGCAGACGATTGTCCCCTAAGCTGTCCCCATTTCCATTCATTCATATGTTCAAAACACATTTACTGAGCAATCACTATATTCTATGCACAATGTGAGGTGCAATGGCTGCCTTTGGGGAGCTCACAAATGTAGAAGACATTCCTATGTTCTCTATGTTTGTAAATAAAATAAATTAATAAGTATTAGTAAATAAATGCTGTAAACAAATGAATGGCATATTCACACAATGAACACTGGGGTCTGGAGTCTAGTGTGCATGCAAAGTCCCTTCAGTTGTGTCCAACTCTTTGCGACCCTATGGACTGTAGCCCACCAGCCTCCCCAGGGATTGAACCCGCATCTCTTAGGTCTCCTGCATTGGCAGCCAGGTTCTTTATCGCAAGCGCCACCTGGGAAGCCCAGTGGAACATTACCTGGCAGAAACAAAAGGGGTAACAATAAAGAAAACAGCATGAATGATTGCCCCCCCAAACCCACACAGAACCAGGGACCAGACACCCACGTATGCCCAAGGGTAAAGATACTGTATCAGTCTCCTTAAATCAAGTTCTATAACAGAAGAGGCAAACTACAGCTATAATGATTTGCAGCAGATCATGGCCGTCTTGGGGGAAGAGTGACGGGTACCTAGGATACTGACTTGGAGTGAGCATGAAGAAAACTTTATAGAAAAATGGAATAGTCTCTATCTTGATTGAGTTGGTGGTTGTGCTCTAAGTCACTTTTCATGCTTCGTCACTCGGTCGCGTCTGACTCTTGTGACCCCTTGGACTGTAGCCCACCAGACTCCTCTGTCCATGGAATTTTTCAGGCAAGAAATACTGGAGTGGGCTGCCATTTCCTTCTCAAGGCGATCTTCCTGACCCAGGGATCGAACCTGCATCTCTTATGTCTCCTGCATTGGCAGATGCTACCACTGGCACCACCTGGGAAGCCCGGTGGTTACATAAGTGTAAACATTTGTCAGAACTCAATGGGGAATTTTGATACGGTCTCATCTTCCCAACTGATGTGAAACTAACCACAGGGAGGTGAAGGGATTAGCACAGTCATTAGCAATGACTCAGAGAAGAAGCCAAAATTTCTTAAGTGCCCCATTTTCACAGGGTTCCTTGGCACTTGATGCCTGCAGGTCCTCTGATGAAGAAATGGAGCTCACCTGATTTAACATCACTCTCTTTGCCTAGGGTGCCATTGAAACCGGCAGACCTTAATGCCTCAGAAACAACGTGCGACATTAAAAAAGGACTGCAGTGGAGAGATGGTCTATTTGGGGGCTCATTGTCATCATCATGATCTTTGGTTTTTCAGCAAATAGAATAAAAACTCAAACTAGTGTCAACTTGGGTTTTCACCATATAGACAGGAAGAGCCAATACAAATACACAGTCCATTCTATTAGAACTCCCTTTTAAATGTCATCCAAGGAATTAGAGAAGCAAGTGTTCCCATGCTAAAGTAGCCTTGCAGCTTCATAGAACAAGGTCTTAGAAAATAGTCATTTAAAAAAATGTATAAAAAGACAGCCACACAGAGACCCTATGGTAAAAGTCCTTATTTCAAGAATGATAGGATAGGGTCTTCCCTGATTGTTCAGTGAATAACAATCCACCTGCCAGTGTAGAGGACACAGGTTTCATCCCTGGTTTCGGAAGATTCAACATGTTGTGGAGCTACTAAGCCCATGAGCCGCAACTACGAAAGCCTGTGCACCCTAGAGCTGTGCTCTGGGACAAGAGAAGCCACCGCAATGAGAAGCCCATGGACACGGTGAAGACTAGCCCCCAGCCCCCGCAACTGGAGAAAGGCTGCACAAAGCAGGGAGGATTCACCACAGCAAAAAAATAAAATAAATTAAAAAAAAGAATGGTAGGATACTTTCTCCAGGATCTAGAGAGGGGAAAAAAATCTACAGAGGAAAAGTGAATATTATAAAAGTTTTCCTCCCCTGTGCTGTATTCCGTAAGGTAGTGAGGTTGAGACAGTAACTGAAGAATTGTTTCATCAATTAAAAGCTATCATCCATGGGGAAGAAACGAGAAATCACAGCAAAGGAAGCCCTCAAAGGCACTCTGTACTCTTCCCTACTCTACCCACCCATCCTCCAAATTTGGGGAGAAAAATTATCCAGCTAAATTAATAAAGAATAAAAACAAATCAATTTGGGGAAGGAATGGCATAAAATAAATCGTACAGAGAAATCAAACCGGGAAAATAGCAAGTGATTAAGAGAAATATTCTGTAATAATAAAAGAGTAAATTTATCAGGAAAACATGACTCATTAATGAGTATGTACCTCATAACTGAGCTTGAAGTTACAAAAATAAAGGGACAGAATCAAATTAAAGGAGAAACAGATAATTCCGTAGTCATGCCTAGGAAGTTTTAACATCCTCTGCTCTCAGCAACAGATGGGATTGCTGTTGTTCAGTTGCTAGGTTGTGTCCGACTCTTTGTGATCCCATGGACTACAGCACGCTAGACTTCCCTGTCCTTCACCAACTCCCAGAGTTTGCTCAAACTCATGTCCATTGAGTCGGTGATGCCATCCAACCATCTTTTCTTCTGTCATCCCCTTGTCCTCCAGCCTTCAGTCTTATATCCTTCAGGGACATAACTGTTGATGGGATAACTAGACAAAAATCAGTGAAGTCAGAGAAAACCTGAACAACTCCTTCTCGGCTAGAAGTCTGTCATTTGTTAGTGGCCTTGTGTTGAGAGGGATGGGAGTCATGAGCTCAGAGGAAAGAATGTTTCTGTTGGTGATGTCTGCTGTGGACACAGAACAGGAGAAAGAAAAGCCCCTGGACCAGTCACCTCCTTAACCCTGGCTGTGCATGAGAATTACATAGTAAGAGCCTTTTAAGAATATGGATGCTAAGACCCCTCACCTGGAGACTTTGCTCTAATTCCTCTGTGGTATAGCCCAGGCATTTGTCATTTCTCTGAAATCTCCCCAGATGATTTCAATGAGTGATGAGGATTAAAAACCACTGTCCTGAACATTGAGAAAGGGGACACTTGTACTCTGATGAAGAGCAGGTAAAAGATGTAGAATACATTAAGGGCCTTCAATGCATCAATTTATCTAGAAATCTCATTTCTAGGGAAATAGTAATGATGTGCCCATATAATTTATGTTCAAGAATGCTTTTTGCAGCTCAATTTATAATAGCAATAGAAATAGACAGATGATAGATAGAAGTTAAGTGGGGCTTCCCAGGTGGCTCAGTGGTAAAGAGTATCAATGCAGGTGACACAGCTTTGATCCCTGGAAGATTGGGAAGATTCCCTGGAGGAGGAAATGGCAACCTGCTCCCGTATTCTTGCCTGGAGAATCCCATGGACAGAGGAGGCTGGTGGGTTATAGTCCATGGGGTCTCAGAAGAGTCAGACACAGCTTAGCGACTGAACAACAAGATAATAGATAGATACACAGATATGTAGATACATAAACAGATAACTGGAAAGAAGGAAGGAAGGAAAAGAGGGAGGAAGAGAAGCAGAGAAAGGAAACCGAATTATTCAGCAGTATAGGTAGGTAGGTGAGTTTAGCCACGCAGTCGTGTCCAACTCTTGCGATCCCGTGGATTGTAGGCTGCCAGGCTCCTCTGTCCATGGGGTTTCCCAGGCAAGAATACTGGAGTGGGTTGCCGTTTCCTTCTCCAGGGGATCCTCCTGATGCAGGGATCGAAGCCCAGGTCTTCTGCATTGCAGACAGACTCTTTACTGACTAAGCCACCAGGGAAGCCCCGTGCAGCAGTATGGAACTGGTTAAATACATTTAAATCAAGGTACAATAGATACCTTTAATAAGATGATGTTGACATATTTTTCACATCAAATATCTCCATAAAAAGCTATGAGAATGATGTTGCGAAGTAATCTATAAACCACTCCATTCTGAGACAACATATGTGTGCCTAGAAAAATAGTCTTAAAGTTTTGCTTCAAAAAGTCAATCATATTTATCTCAAGGTGATGGTGTTTTCGTCCATTTAGCTGATGTTCATTTTGTTCCTAGTGTGTGTAAAGTGAATACATATGTTTTAGGGAGTAAAACTAAAGCAAGAATGAAACCAATCTCCCTGCTGATGGCACTCATTCTGAATGCGGAGAGCCTTTCATCTCGTCGGTTCTAATCCTTGAAAGGGGGGTCAAATGGATGATTATCTGAGCTGGTGAAGGAATTAAGAATTCAGAATAGCTCTGGGAAAGGGTGTGGGAACTGCTCCATTACCTTAGGTGAAAACAAACAAGGGAGGTTCCCTTTGATCCACAGGGGCCCATTCCTTTCAACATTTTCTGGGTGGATCTGGACCCAGCCTGTAGAGAGGATGAAGCCAGCTGGAACCTGCCCGCAGTCCTTCCCGAGGTGTGGCTGGGAAAGTGGGAGCTGCCCAGGTCTCCACCCACTTCTCCTTCCACCCCGAGAAGGTCACACCTGTCCATCCATCTTCTTCCAAATGGAAGGAATGTGGGGGGGCTCAGCCAAAGGAATGGAAACAAAGCCTCATTCCTTTGGGGCGCTCCACCCCTCCTTCCCCCCTGACACTTTCCCTCCATCTTCATGTTCATTGCTTTCCAGACCTCAGATTCCTTGAATCTGCCTGCCAACACAGGTTTGAACCTGCCAGATTAAGTTCGATCCCTGGATCGGGAAGATCCCCTGGCGGAGGAAATGGCAATCCACTCCCGTATTCTTGCCTGGAGAATCTGGTGGTCAGAGGAGCCTGGCAGGCTACAGTCCATGGGGTCGCAAACAGTTGAACACGACTGAGCAACAGAGCATGCTTGCTTTAAGAAAAGGGGTCTGAAAACTTCATTCTTGTTAAATTATTAATATTTGCATTTTGAGAGAAGATCAGAGAAATGATATTCACAAATAAATGACTTTTTGAAATACTTCAATTTTATTGGAGTATTTATAGTTGATTTACAGTGTTGTACAGCAAATGATTCAGTTATACATACACATATAGTTGTTCTTTTTTAGATTCTTTTCTCATATAGGCTATTGAGTAGAGTTCCCTGGACTATACAGTACGTCCTTGTTGGTTACCTGTCTTACATATAGTAGTGTGTGGATATGTTCACCCCACGCTCCTGATTTATCTCCTCCCAACATTTCCCCTTTGGTAACCGTAAGTTTGTTTTTGAACAAATAAATGACTTTTCCATGGAAGAATCTCAAGCACCAACCAAGTATAGAAAGGGTGGTGATGTGGTAGATCAAAAAAGCCTGAAACACTTGTGATTCTGGACCACATTCCCAGCAGAAAGAAGTGGGAAGTACAATACCTGTGGAGCCAGCTGGCATTGGGACAGCATCCTTTAAGAAAACTCATACCTCCAGGGAGTATCTCCTAATGGTTTTGAGAAACTAGGTGAATAAGACGTTTTCTAAACAGGCAGCCCAGAACCCCTGCTCTCTGTCTAATAAGCCCACTTGCTCACAGTCAGGCAAAGAAGCCAGATGTTTTCAGCCCTATTCCTAGTTTGTGTAACCAACTCCTTGTGGTGGTAGGATGTATCATGGGATGTATTTTCCACAAACAGACTAAGAAACATTCTTTGATGTCAGGTCACCCAGCAAGCTTCCAAAGTGGTAGTGGTTACTCTTCTCTCCTCTACTTCCATCACAAGGTAATGGTCTGTTCTTAACAGGAGCTGTAAAGCACAGGTTATTTTAGCCCCCTCCCTGCTTCAGGGCAATGGGCGCTTGTCAATACTCCTCTCCAGTGACTGGCTGGTTCCGTCTGCCATGGCTGTGTGGTGATCATTTATCGCAGGGCAATCTCGTAGGACACAAAATATAGCGCCCTTGTGTCTCTTCATTCTCCAGCACTTGCTGACAGCAAATGAAAATTACACTGCCTTCCAGCACCAGTCATAACTCAACCTCATTTTCCAGAAAACCTTTGTGGGGTACTACAAAATAATGAGATGTGTTCTGCCTAGAGGTTACAGCACAGCCTCGCTGCAGTTACGTTCAGCTAAATCAGCCCAACACATGATCAATCCTCCAGAAATAAAAATCACTGTTTTCCTACAGATTTTACTGTGTAATTTAAGCGAGTGATAAAATGGATAACTAATGAGAACCTGCTATATAGCACATGAATCTCTACTCAATGCTCTTTGGTGACCTAAATGGGAAGGAAATCCAAAAAAGGGGAGATATGTATATGTACAGTTGATTCACTTTGCTGTACAGTAGAAATTAAGACAATATTGTAAAGCAACTACGGGTGGTGGTTAAGTTGCTAAGTTGTGTCTGAATCTTTGTGACCCTATGGACTGTAGCCTGCTAGGCTCCTCTGTCCATGGGATTTTCCAGGCAAGAATACTGGCTTGGGTCACCGTTTCCTCCTCCAGGGGGATCTTACCAACCCAGGTATCCAACCTGCATATCCTCCATTGCAGGCAGATTCTTTACTGCTGAGCCACCAAAGCAACTATACGCCAATAAATATTTTTTTAAAAATTAAGTAAATGAGTTCAGTGCAATATTTCTCTTTAGCTATAACCAAGAAGGTAATAACCAATAATGGTTTGAGAAACAAGAGAAAATAATTTTCTTTCCTAATCTTATTCTCTACCACCCTGCTTAAATAACTGAAAGGGATTTGAATCTTAAAAAAACCCAAAAAACTCAAATCACAGAATCCATGAAAAATCCACAGCGGACATTCCTACCTGTAATGGTTCTTCCACATGCTAGTCTGAGGAGATTGTTCGGTTTTTAAAATAGTGCAAGACCTAGTTATGTGCATTTACTCTGTGCACTTAGATAATTGAGTATCTTGTTCCACTAAACTATAGGTTCTGTGTTATCTACCTGTTATCCCCAACAACTAGCTTAATGCCTGGCACATAATAATTTTTTAAAAAATTGATGTATATAAATCACACATTATGAAATTCACATTTGAACATGTACAAGCCAGTGGTTTTAATAAGACATATATTCACAAATTATGCAACAGTCACCACTATCCAAATTTCAGAACATTTCCATAACCCCTTAAAGAAACCTGGGGGCTTCCCTGGTGACTCAGTCGGTAAAGAGTCTGCCTGCAATGCAGGAGACCCAGCTTTGATCCTGGGGTTAGGAAGATCCTCTAGGGGAGGAAATGGCAACCCAAGCCAATATTCTTGCTGGGAATTCCCATGGACAGAGGAGACTNCCTAGATAGTATATTCAAAAGCAGAGACATTACTTTGCCGACTAAGGTCCATCTAGTCAAGGCTATGGTTTTCCCAGTAGTCATGTATGGATGTGAGAGTTGGACTGTGAAGAAGGCTGAGTGCCAAAGAGTTCATGCTTTTGAACTGTGGTGTTGGAGAAGACTCTTGAGAGTCCCTTGGACTGTGAGGAGATCCAACCAGTCCACTCTGAAGGAGATTAGCTCTGGGATTTCTTTGGAAGGAATGATGCTAAAGCTGAAACTCTGGTACTTTGGCCACCTCATGCAAAGTGTTGACTCATTGGAAAAGACTCTGATGCTGGGAGGGATTGGGGGAGGGAGGAGAAGTGGATGACAGAGGATGAGATGGCTGGATGGCATCACTGACTCGATGGATGTGAGTCTGAGTGAACTCTGGGAGTTGGACAGGGAGGCCTGGCGTGCTGCGATTCACGGGGTCACAAAGAGTCAGACACAACTGAGCGACTGAACTGAACTGAACTGAAAGAGAGGAAAAGGAGAGGAAACAGAGACAATGAGTATGGACCACACTTGAAATTTGGCCAATATAGATGGAAATATGGGACTCCAAAAGCTGTCTGTTTGTTTTTTTTTTAAGTGGGAGAGATATTGAGATGGTTTAAAGCAAAAACAAAGATAATAGCCCAAGTTGAGAAAGAGAATCTTAAGAAGCAAGAGAAATAGGAGAGTCATGAAGAGAGGTTAGGAAAGCCGCAGGAAGAGGTACCAGAACCTATGGAAAAAGATGATGAGATGAGTACTGCTTGGTTGAGACTGATATATTTCACACAGGAAACCTACTACAGTTCCCATCTGGTGGTAAGACTTGTAGACTGATTTGTTACACTCTTCCCCCACGGATTGAACTTAAACACCCTCTCTGGTTTCCCACCAAAACATGTATTTGAATCCATAGTTTAGACTGTACGGAAGTTGAATTTCTCTGACCTTGAGGATCTCAGAACCTCAGAAGCAGAAATTAATGATCTTATCCACCCCTCTTCATTTCAACACATTCCTTGAAAATGTATTGGGCATTTGCACTGCCAGGCACTCTGTTAAGCCCTGGGAATTCAAAGATAAATAAGACAGCCTGAGGCCTAGAAGAGGTAATGGAATAAAAATGTTTATATAATTAACTATCACTGCAAATACAGCAATAGAAGGGTGGACAAAACTTCAGGTCCCCAGAGGATGAGCCAGTTGAGAAAACAATTCCGGTCTCTCAACTCCAAGTACGATGCCTTCCTTAGGGTCAATATAGATGATATTACTGTAAATATTTTTTAAAAAAAAAAGATTAGCCCTGTAAATCTATTTATGTGACCCACAGAGATAGTATAATCTTTTAGCCTTCTTGTTAATATACCAGCATCACTAATCCAAGATCAACATGTGTATGTACCATTGGCCGAGAACTCTGTTATTTGGATTCTGGTCCAAACCACTCTTTTCCTTCTAAGCATTAGTTTGGAAACCATTAAACAGTAGATGGTCATCACCCACCAACCATCATTCACTAGAACAGTTCTACTCAGCTGTGTCTATATAAGGCCACAGAATCAACCACATTTTGTTAGTTTATTTTCTCAATACTGCCATTGTTATAATTCTAACCTACTAGCTTAAAGTAACCAAAATGACCATTTTTCAGTTCTGTGTCTTTTATCCTCTAGATTGAACCTACACTAATAGTTAAGTAAAATTTTAGTCATTGATATGTTGGCTTCATATAGAGTGAAATATGCATTAAAATGAATTCTTCCCTTCATTTTTTTGGAAACTTCATCAACTATTTACAGAAGACCCACAATTGCCTGAGATGAGGCCAAATGCATCATGGGGAAGAAGAGACAGTTTTGGTTCTCTAAGAGCTCGTAGTATAAATCCAGAGATTCCACTTTGACCCTTTTCAAAACTTACATGTTGATTTTAAAGCAGATAATGGCACTTTCAGTGGAAGCAAAAAAAACTTTTTAGAAGGAAGACTAGCAAGTTCATCCTGTTGAAACTCACTTAAATGGAAACAGTTCTGAAGGGTTAAGTATCTAAAGTACTCCTTCTCTTTAGAATTCCCGCCTGCTCTGACACGGGTCCACAGTTTTTGCTTCAGTCCAACAGGGAGAAGCAAAGAAACAAGGTTTCCCAGGTGACGCTAGGGGTAAAGAACCCGCCTGCCGATGCAGCAGACTCGAGAGACGTGGCCTCCCTCCCTGGGTCGCGAAGATCCCCTGGAGATGGAAATGGTAGCCTACTCTGGTATTCTTGCCTTGTCACATGGACAGGGGAGCCTGGTGTGCTACAGTCCTTGGGGTCACAAAGAGTCGGACATGACTGAGTGCACTCACCCTGAACAGGGGAAGAACGGGGCAGTGTGGTGGATTTGTTCCTGTTTTCTCCTCAAATAATCTACCACCTGCCAATGAAGAGGCCTAATATCAAGAACCCTGGGAGGAATATAAAGATGAAAATGCTGTTGAGAAATGTTCGATCTTGTGGGGAAGACTAGGCCCGAGAGAGCACAGGCATGATGAAATGTACGCTAAACAGTCAACATGCTGTGGAAATGCTGGGAGGGATGAGATTTCCTCTGACTGGGAGTCGAGGAGGGCTCCTCTGTAGTGTTGAGGACTACAGAATTCAGATGCTTGGAAGACAGGAAGGACATTCCAAGCTAGAGCTTCTTCTGTCTTTGCAGAAATTACGGAGTTGGGTGGCAAATACCACCACATAAACCCAGATAAGAATTTCACTTGTTTTTCTTCCATTTGGGAACCACTGAAGTGTGCCCATATGGATGACTGGATTTCGGAGAGGCGAAGATTATGGTTGTGTGTGTGTCATTCGCTTGCTCATGTCCAACCATTTGCGATCCCATGGACTGTAGCCTGCCTAGTTCCTCTGTCCATGGAATTCTTCAGGCAAGAATACTGGAGTGGATGCCTTTCTCCAGGGGATCTTCCCAACCCAGGGATAGATTCTGAGTCTCCTACATCACAGGCAGATTCTTAACCATCAGAGCCACCGAAGAAGCCAAAAATATTTAATTAGGAGGGCAACCTCCTTTTGGCAGCACTTTGAAATTCATGTCTTTTTTTTTTTTTTTTTGGAGTATAATTGCTTTACAATTGTAAAGTGTTAGTTTCCACTGTGCAGCAAAGGGAATCAGCTGTATGCACACACAGATTCCTCCCTCTTGAACCATTTCAAGTCTTTAAATCGCCAAATTTTGATGATTGGCATCTAGTGAAGTAACTGAGACAAAAACAACATAAAATTTAGCCATAGGTGAGATGCTGGTTTGACGTGAAACTGAAGACATTATGCTGAAGTGCATACTCAGGTATTACCCCTTCTAGATCTGCCTATTTAGATGCCCAGAGGGAAAGGAGGGAGAAGCTTTCATTGTGCCGATTTTGCAGGTAAAGTTGGATTACCCTCTGTATCAATGTCACAGTCACAAAACCATAACTCTTTCAGTTTTTCTACAGAGGAACTTGACAAAACTGTCAACCTCCCATTCAGATTCAGTTCAGTCAGTTCAGCCACTCAGTCGTGTCTGACTCTTTGTGACCCCATGGACTGCAGCACCTCAGGCTGCAACCATTCGGATGATGGTAGAAAAATGGAACCATTCCATCTCTTGAAGTTGCTTCTAGATTGTGTATAATCACTTTTGGAAAATACCCATTCTGGCCACAGTGATCTGGTATCAGGAGTTGATGGGAGGAGAGTGTCTCCAAAATGCCCCCATCCATTTCAGCCCATCCAGGAAGCCCAGGCTAACTCGGGTCCTCCCATCTGGGCTTTGTGCATGGTCCCCAGTCCCACCACAAGCACGACTGAGTGTCTTCACCTCTCCAGTGCCAGCTCCACTCTATATGACCTTACCCCAACAGTGAGGTCTCTCCAGGCCTCCTGACCTGCCCTCCTCCCTACCATGCCCCTCCTGGAGGGGCAGGAAACTCTCACATCCCTTGATGTCACCAGAGACTCAGAGGGGAGTATTTACATGGGATGCTCTCTTCCTAAGGAAGCCACCAGTTCATAATACCTGTTTCATGAGATTCGGTTGCACAAGCTTGGAGAAAATCCATTGGGGGGCTCCTGGCTTCTTGGACTCTGCCTTAAACAAAAGAAGTTAGCTGCTTTTCTCTGTGGTTTGGGAGCATTCTCTCAGGATTCTGGGTTCTCCTCTGGGGCTTGATTCAGCTCAGAGGCTTACCTGTGATCCCTTCCTAGAGCTGACCAGCACTCATCTGCCCATCACACGCTCTGCTGTCCCCTTCTGCCACTACCCCATGTCTGCGTTAGGTCTGGGAAAGTTCTCTTACATCACCGTGCACTGTGGTTGATGGAAGAAACTCTACCTGGAGGTAAAGTTGGAACTTTACCAGATCCTGAGTCTTTCAGGGCTCAAGAGGCACTCCCTTAAAATGCCCAGCTCTTGCCACAGAGCGCCCCTACTTCCAAGACTGTGTCTCTATTACTGATTTGTATAAATACTCTGAAACTAAACAGACTTCTTTATTCTGGGCTGTGTCTGCCTTTCTCCCGAGGGAAGGAGGCTTCTGACTCAAGATAGAGGGTCCTGAGACACGTGACAGTTGCAGGAGGGAGGACCTAAGTTGTGGAGGGAAGTTACATCTGGATACGGGTGTCATGAGAGCTGACTGATTGATTCTGGAGCATGGGTTTCATGCTCAGTTACCTGTCTTGCAACAAAATGTCCCAGTGTGTGACAGAAGGACTCATTTAGTGTCCTGGAGGGAAACATTCACCCCAAATGGTTCAGAGGGAGTGTCATGAAGGTCTAGGTTTAGAGGTGTGAGCAGGGAGCAGGGACCAGAAAGGGATGTCAAGGTACCCAGAGACCAGCCACAGGGAAACTGGTATCACCCTAGGGCCGTCCCAGAAGAGCCTTGATCAGGAAGAAATGCCACTAGTCACTTCCAGACCCTAACCACAAAGTAGGGAGCAGGCAGAGGAGGAATTCATGGGTCTCACCCTCTTCTTTCTTCCATCTCCCCTGCCTCCTGTGGACCAAACCCAGCCAGGCGCCAGTCTGCAAGCAAGCCTGTGAGATTCCCCAGGCTTAGAATCCCAGGGTGTAGAGAAGAGTGGAGACTGGGTCTTGCAGGACGTGAGAGGAAAGGAGAAAAACACAGCTGGTGAGAACAGCATTTAATGCCCCATTTTTTTAAAAAATTTTTTATTGGACTATAATTGCTTTACAATGTTGTGTTAGTTTCTACTGCACAATGAAGTGAATCAGTTATATGTATACACCCTGTCTCTCCTGATCCTCCCACCCACTGCCCCACCCCACCCCTCTAGGTCATCACAGAGCACCTGGTAATATATAGCAGCGTCACTCACCAGCTATTTTACATACAGTAGTGTGTGTATGTCAATCATACTCTCCCAATTCATCCCACCCTCCCTTTCCACCTCTCTGTGTCCAGAATTTGGTTCTTTATGTCTGCGTCTCTCTTCCTGCCCTGCAAACCGTTTTTCTAGTTTCCATATATACGCCTTAATAGAGGATATTTGTTTTTCTCTTTCTGACTTACTTCACTCTGTATGTCAGACTCTAGGTCCATCCATGTCTCTACAAATGACCCAATTAATGCTCCATCTTAAATCCCTCTCTTCCTGCCTCTACTTTTCCCCAAGTTGACCTAAGTGGCTTAAAGTGGAAAGGCTGTGAACAGTCACCAGTGAGCCTTCTTTCAGAATCCCTGCTTTTGGTGAGTTACTACCACCAAGAGAATTTTTTAAAATATGTATTTGGCCAAGTGCTGAGAAAACCACACTTGCCACACCAAACGCTTATGATGTCAAAGATTCCTGGAGCCCTTGAATCCCATCTGTGGATCCCTGGGGCTCCTGGATCCGTCCTCAAGGACCTCTGCTCCAATAAGACTTACTCCAGAGACACCTTCCCTCAAACGGCTCATGGAATGCTTATCTTCCCTGAGAGCCCAGGACCAGCTGAGTACCCTTCCCTGGTGCCTTCTTAAGATTAAGCAGAGAAGACAGTGACTGAAAATGAGAAGAAAAGTGAGTCCTAGTCGATCAGTCATGTCTGACTCTTTGCAACCTTATGGACTAGCCCACCAGGCTTCTCTGTCCTTGGGATTTTCCAGGCAGAATACTGGAGTGAGTTGCATTCCTTTCTCCAGGGGATTTTTCCAACCCAGGGATCAAACTCAGTCTCTTGCACTCCAGATAGATTCTTTACTGTCTGAGCTGTGAGTATAACAAAAGTTTCATGTAAAGGCTACATATTGTATAATTCCTAATCTATGGCATTCTGGGAAAGCAAAACTCTGCAGACATTGAAAAGATTGGTGGTTGCTAGGGCTTAAGGGGGAGAGAGAGATAAATGGGTGGAGCACAGATGATTTTGGGGGGCAGCAAAACTACTCTGTGTGGTACCAAAAAATGCCATCATTTATTTGTCAAAATCCACAGAATACATAACACTGAGCATGAACCCATGTAAGGCTGGGCTCGAGGCGATTATGATGTGTCAGTTATGATGTGTCATGGACTCTGGACTCATCACTTGTCACAGATGGACCACTCCGGTGGGGGAAGCTGGTGGGGAGACTGTGTGCGTGGTGCTGGGGGTGGGTGGTATATAGGAACTCTCTGTTCAGTGTTGCTTGTGGACCTGAAAATGCTCTAAAAAAAATAAATAAAGTCTGTTCTTTAAAAAAGAAGACGTGGTGAGAAAGAGGAGGAAAGAAAAACAAACCAGAAAGTTAGAAGCTGACAGAACATTTACAATAATCTTGCATCAGAAAATCCAGTCGGGGCTGAGCGTTCTGCTTCTATTACAAACAGGGCCTTTCCACTGTGACTTTGGTTTTCACCCTCCAACAGAGCCACTAGCCTGTGTCTAATTGTGTTTGTTTTTCCCCCTGCAGGGATGTTTAGCAGTCCCCTAACCACTGAGATGGTCCCATAAAATTTTATGACAACTATTTCTTAAGTGAAATTTCCATTCCGTCTGTTTGTGGGACCTTCAAAAAACCCAGAGAAAGCCAGATAGATATAACTCGGGACATTTTTTCTGAGGTCTAATTTAATTATAAATCATGACTTTATGAGCCTACCATTCAAAGCTCAAACGGTTTCTCTGCGGCACAAAAATAATTTATGGCTCCTGCAAGACAGCGAGCTCTTGCCTGGAACCAGAGGGCACCCTGAACCTCATTCCTTTGAGAAACTTTATGAGTTACGTTCTGAGAATGTGACATGTGACGCAGAGAATTGGCGAGCTCAGTCCCCCACCCCTCGCCATCAGGTCAGTGAACACGGGCCCAGAACAGAGCGATGCCAAGAGGCCCTAAGTGTTTATTTAATCTGAAGAGGAGAATCAAGACCCACAAATGGCTGTTCCTCTCCTTCCAGGGATGGCCTGTTCTTTGCATTTTTCCAGCATTCACACCCGTGGCAGTTAGGCAAATGCTGGGCTGAACAGTCACACGACTTCATTTAAGGCAGAGGTTTTTAGAGATGGTGTCTGAAATTATTGGGTGTGAGATGCAAATAGATTTAGCAGATTTGCCACTATTTATGCAGTCTTCAGTGAGGCCTGTTGAAGCAGGGTTTTCTTGTTTTCTCTGTACATCTGCACATTTGTGAAGGACACGGGAGCTGTGAAAGCTGGCCTCGTGGTAGAGACAGCTCAGGGCTCTCATGAAGGCAAGCCAGAATCATACTCATTCTGGGAGGAAGGGGTGGGACTTATCACTAAGATTTATTCAGAGTTAAAAAGAACTCAAAGCAGCGATTCTGAATGTTGGCAGATCCTAAGTCCTCGATCAAATGACTTACTTAACAAAAGCAAGAAACAGTAAGCTTTCTGAATTTTGTTTTCTCTTTAGCAAACACCAGTAACAAAAATAGTGGTGAGGATTTTAATAATTCCCAGCTATGGCACAGGGCTGTTGCAACTCAGGATAAAGAAAGAAATAAATACATTCAAGGTGGCAAAGTATTCAACCCCAACCTGCTCCTGCAACCTGGGAAAGGGTGTGCTGTGGAGGGTGATCACTTCTGTACAGAGCAGCAAACTCCAACATTACAGGGGTTTATCCCAGCAAAGGTTTGTTTCTTGTTCTTTCAAAGTTGGAAATGGGGCAAGCATCCTGCCTCCTCCTTAATTCTGTGGCTTCTGGTGGTCTATCACAGCATGAAAAGAAACAGTGGAAACTCACCTGCTCTCACTCAGCCTTATCACCCTCAAGGTGTAATTGGCCCCCAATAGTCACGTGATCCAAAAGAACCATGAGAGAGTGGGATGGAATCTTTGATCTACAAAAGGGAGGGGAGATGGGTGTGTGTACTCATGTTTTCCCCCACCTCACACTGGAGCCTCAGAAAAAGGAAACAGTAGAAAAACCTAGACAGGTGTGGGCAAACCTAAGAGCATCAGGAGAGCCAGGCAGTAGCCCAGAGATGCTGCTATGAACGTGGCCAGGCTGGATGTTCAGCTGAGGGGATGCGGAGATGGGGAAAGGCAGGTGTAACAACCAAAATGGAGGAGTAAGACAAAGATGCTGCAGTGTGCAGGCTGTCTGCAACCAGAAGCCAGTGGTCCAGACCATCGATTCTAGATGCAGCTGCAGACACGACACCCATCATCTCTCATCCAGAGGCAGGTCTGCACTGCCCGCCCCTCCAACCTCAACTCTGCACAGCTCTCTTGGCACAGAGACATCATTCAGGAAAAAGAGTCAGTGAGAAGGAGAAAAACATACAAAAGGCAGCATTTTCTCAAAAGAGACTGAGTCACCTGCAAGCCTCCTTAGACTGGAAGCCTCTGTGATATAGGGCTTAGTTTCTCAGGTCTGTCTGACTCTTTGTGACCCCATCAACTGTAGCCCTCCAGGCTCCTCTCTCCACGGGATTTCCCAGGCAAGGATACTGGAGTGGGTTGCCATTTCCTCCTCCCGGGATCTTCCCCGACTCAGGGATCGAACCCTTGTGTCCTGTGGCTCCTGCTTTAGCAGGCAGATTCTTTATCACTGAGCCACCTGGGAAGCCCACTATGATACCAAACCCCGGCAAAATGAAACGTAAATTTTTCCTCTTCTTCCCGGCATGCTGAGGGGATTCTGAGAAAAAGCAGAAACATGATAGAAAATAGAAAAGTTAAAATGTCTCTGCATGGCTAAGTACAGTGCAAATAAATTAGCAAGTTCGCCACACATACTAATTGAATTACTTTCCATGGAAAATTTAGAGTTAGTCATATGCATTCACAGAGAAAACCCAGTTCCCTTGCATTCCTTAACTAGAAGGGAGAATAGCTGCCTCATTTTTCAAATGAGAAATGGAATATTTCCTGCCATATCAGTAAACAAGGATGTCACAGCCATCAGCAATTTCAACCCTCCAAGGCTTTCAGGAAAGAAAATACCTGTGATCTAACTGAACTGAACAGCCATCAGATTGCAGCCACTTCCTGTGATGAGCCCAAGGGAGTTCAGGATGTGAACACACAAGACACTGACCCCAGACAGCTGAGATGCATGTGAAAGGAATGATTTCAGTGAGCCCAGACTCTTGTACCTTCCCATACACAGAAAAGCGCTAAATGCCTTAACTTGAGATACCTGGTTTTCTTTAACTAACAATCCTCTTTTGATGTTCAGACTACCTGTCCTTTGTTGTAAAACTCCTAGATAACCTGGCTCCTCCCCTCCCTAGCCTCCTCCGAGCAGTTCTTTCAGGGTTACTTGAGATGCTGCCTCCTGGGTTTGTGGTCCTAAAAATTCCCACCAAATAAAACCTAACTTTCAGCTTTTAGGTTGTGATTTTTAAGTAGATAACCATTTTCCTGGTTTTATCTGTGATGGCTGTGTAACTTATATTTTTTTCAACATGCAGGGATTCATCAGGGAGTAATGTGAGCTATTAACTATTTGGTGGCAGGACGGGTATCTGAGAACTGAGAAGGGCTCACTCGGCAGGAAGAGAGGTTAGGACAGGGCCCCTCTCCCCTCTTCCCGTCCCTCCCCCCTGCCACCCTGCCTCAAGCCGGTGTGTGCTCAGTTGCTTAGACACATCCAACTCTTTTGCAGCCCCGTGGATTGTAGCCCGCCATGCTCCTCTGTCCATGGGATTTTCCAGGCAGGAAGACTGGAGTGGGTTGCGCTTCCTTCAAAAAACAGTCTGGAAGCAGGGCTCCTGCAAGCAGATTGTCTTCACAGGTTTGCATCTTTCATCTAAACTAACCAAATAAGAGAGAGGCAATACGTGCAAGGTGGTTTCCCAGGGGGTGCTAGTGGTAAAGAATCCATCTGCCAATGCAAGAGATGCAAGAGGTGTGAGTTTGATCCCTGTGTCAGGAAGATCCCCTGGAGGAGAAAATGGCAGCCCACTCCAGTATTCTTGCCTGGGAAATCCCATGGACAGAGGAGTCTGGAGGGCTACAGTTCAAGGGGCTGCAAATGGTTGGACACGACTGAGCGACTGAGCGCAAACACAAATTGCATGCAGGATACCACAGATAGGTACCCCCAACTCATCAAATACAGATAGTAGTTTGTTCACATACAAGTGGACAAAGACTTTGGCTATCAGAGCCAAAATTTGGATATCAGGCTTTGATGTGTAACCAATTTTAAGGGATTCAAAGATATATTCAGCTGCTTCAAAATAAAAAACAAAAAAACAAGGAACTTCCTTGATGGTCCAGTGGTTAACACTCCTTACTTCCATTGCAGGGGCCACAGGTTCTAGCCCCAGCCAGGGAACTAGATCCCATGTAGTAGGACCAATAAGAAGAATTAAAAAAAGAATCCTAGAGTCTTAACCAAGGGCTTCCCTTGTGGCTCAGCTAGTAAAGAATCCTCCTGCAATGGGGGAGACCTGGTTTTGATTCCTGGGTTGGGTAGATCCCCTGGAAAACGAATAGGCTAACAATATTCTGGCCTGGAGAAGTCCACAGACTATATAGTCCCTGGGGACTCAAAGAGTTGGACATGACTGAGTGAGTTTCACTTTCAGACTCTTAACAAAGGCAATGAGTGTTTATAATTTATGCTTATCAGAACATACCTATTAATACCTATTAATAAAATACTAATTATGGATGGGAGATACCCAGCTTCTTCACCTATAGGTGGGGAAGCTCTGAGAGTAAGTTCTAGATTGTATCCAGGAGATAAAAAGCAGAAAAGACCTCCCTGTTGCCTACCCAGTAATATGCTTATTCCCACCTGCATTTCTCTCTCTCTTCCTCTCTCTTTTTTTAATTAGCATTCTTTTTTAAGATGGAAAAAATTCGTCTGCCAAAGCAGGAGACACAGGAGACTCGGGCTGGATCTCTGGGTTGGAAAAATCCCCTGGAGAAGGAAATGGCAACTCACTCCAGGATTCTTGCCTGGAGAATCCCATGGACAGAGAAACCTGGTGGGCTTCAGTCCATGGGGTTGCAAAGAGTCAGACAGGACTGAGTGACTGAGCATGGACACACAGTTAATTTATGAGTTACTTTAAGTGATTCAGCAAAGTGATTTAGTCATATACCTGAATATATATATATACTTTTTTCCAGATTCTTTGCCATTATAAGATATTGAATATATTTCCTTGTGCTATATTCCACCTGCATTTCAGTCTTCATCTGAGGGTCTGCTTCTGGGAATGCCCAGCCCAAGACACCACCGTGTGGAATTGCAGGTACTGCAGTGAATGGAGGATATTGATGGGGAGAGGTTGCATCCAGTTGGAGAGATACAGGGGAAAAAGGGGACTGGAAGTGATTTCTTAAGAACAGCAATGAAAGAGACAAGGAACATTTAACCTGAGGAAATGACTTCAGGCATACAAAGATTTTTAAGTACCTGAAATCCTGGTAGGTGGAAGAGAGGATGTCTTGGTGAGTGTTGATCCAAGGGGTGACGGTGAACAGTGGAGATCTGGCATCTATATAGAGGCAAGCTGGGTGTCTCAGCCCTAGGAAATGGATATAGCTTGGAGACGGCAAAAAAGAAAAAAAGGCTAACAAAGCCAAGGCCTTAACAGATTTAGACTCTTCAGAGTGGAGATTAGTGTTGAGATAAAGGTTTATAAAATGTTGATGCTTTTAAGATCAAATTGCTAATCAGGCGGCAGTTCCAAGTCTGATTTTCTTCCTCCATCACGGGGGACTCTCTCCCTGAACCTTCTGGATGGCAATTCCTAACAAATTTGGTGTGTCCCAACATTTTCAAGGGGATCACTGTCTGCTTTGCAGCCTCTCAAGCAGAAGTTGTGGGGGTGAGTGAGATAATCACCTTTCTTTCAAGAGGCCTGGAATAAAGAGGCTGCACTTAAAAGGAAAAGAGGCCTGGGCTTCTAGACACACTAAAAGCAGCATTCTTAAGAACTACTGCAAGCATTGGAATGTGAGTCCCTTGTTTGCTGTTGACATTTAATGTGTACTATGCATAATTGTGTCCAACTCTTTCGTAACCCCATGGACTTCATGGGGAACCCTGCCAGGCTTCTCTGTCCATGGGATTCTCCAGGTAAGAATACTGGAGTGGGTTGCCATTTCCTTCTTCAGGAGATCTTCTTGATCCAGGGATCAAACCCACGTCTCCTGCACTGACAGGTGGATTCTTTACCCCTGAGCCACCAGAGAAGCCCATGCACGAATATCTGCCTATGAAAATTTAGAGTAAAATATTAAATGTGACTCACATTCTACAGAAATGCCAGGAAATTTTTACTTCAAAAATTTAATGTTAAAGTTTTTTTTCTACCTAAAAAGATAAATTAAAATGTGCTACAGAAACTAAAATACCCCAAGTGAATAAAGCATGGCATGGGTTAGTTCCTTTCAGAGCTTCAGCAACACACAGCTCATAGAAAATTCAACTCATAGTGGTTTATTTCATGGAGACACTGAGTGCTAACTTAGCAAAGAGTGCTAGGATTGGCCCACTGGCTCAAACATATCGTCAGGATACCACTTTTCCCTTTCCTTCCACTGTTGTTCTCAGCATCTTTGCTTTCTTCCTCACATGTCACCTCATGGTGGAAAGATGGCTGCCACTGCACCAACCATCACCTTCTCACAAAAGGACATCACAGACTGCACGTGAATATTTGTAGTGGCTTTGTTCATTGTTACCTAAAACTGAGAGCAATTAGAGTGTACTTCAATAGGTAAATGGATGAACAAACCGTGGTGTATCCATACAATGGAATATTGTTCAGTGATGAAATGAGCTATGAAGCTAAGAAAGGACAGAGAGGAACTGGAATGCATGTCGTTAAGTGAAAAGAGCCAGTCCATAAAGGCTACATGTGGTATAATTCTAACTATGTGACATTCTGAAAAAGGCAAGACCATGGAAACAGTTGAAAGTTTGGTGGTGGTCAAGAGTTACAAATAGGTGGAGACGGGGGCCTTCTGGATCAGTGAAATATTCTGTTTGATGATACAGTGGTGGACACAAGACGTTATGCATTTGTCAAAATCCATGGAATGTACAACACCAAGAGTGAACCCTGATGTACACTGTGGGCTTTAATAAAGCTCTATCAATATTAGCCCACTCTGGGAGTTGGTGATGGACAGGGAGGCCTGGCGTGCTGCAATTCATGGGGTCGCAAGGAGTCGGACACGACTGAGCGACTGAACTGAACTGAAGTATAATATAGGTACCACAGTAAGATATTAATAATAAGGGAAAGTGTATGTCAAGGTTGGTGATTGGGTGAGTACATGGAATTCTTTGTACTGAGCTCAATTTTTCCATAAACCTAAATCTACACTTAAAAAAATAAAGACTTTTTTTTTTTT
>SJYV01054125.1:1027266-1037434 GCA_006410875.1 Neotragus pygmaeus | reverse complement strand
GGTGCTATACAGTAGGTCCTTATTTGTTCTCTATTTTGCCTGAATTATTAGTCTTTGAGCAGAATGTCCTCAAGCTCCATCTGTGCTGCAGCATGGGTCAGACTTCCATCCTTTTGAAGGCTGAATAATATTCTGTTGTGAGTATATATTGGGCTTCCTGGTTGGTTCAGTGGTAAAAACCAAAAAAATCTACCTACAATGCAAGAGACCTGGGTTTGATCCCTGGGTCAGGAAGACCCGCTGGAGAAGGAAATGACAATCCACTCCAGTATTCTTGCCTGGACAATTTCATGGACAGAGAAGCCTGATGGGCTATAGTGCATGGGGTTGCAAAGAGTCAGATATGACTTAGTGACCAAACAGTAACAGCAATGTATATACTAAGATAGCTGTCTTTCATCTGGATTTGAAAACAAGGACCTGACTCATAACCTTGGCAGGATTTTAGGTACCACATATGGGAAACTCAGGAGTTGGCACATTTTCCCAAAGTCTTACTGGAGAAACAAGATGGGATGGAATCCATGGGCCTCATTAGGAACCCAAGCAGTTTCCAGGCTGACCCCATTTCCTTGGTTTCAGAAAGTTAACTCTTTGCAACCCCATGGACTGTAGTTCACCAGGCTCCCCTATCCTGGGTCTCCCATTACTGCAGGCAATTCTTTGCCATCTTAGCCTCCAGGAAAGCCCTCCTTGGTTTCAAGCTCACCCTAAATGTTCTCCCAGTCTCGGCTTTGGTAGCCTTCACTTGCAGGGTTTTTTCTACACCCTTGTTCTTCAGAGGGGCTGTAATTCCTTGGGTGAGCTTCTTCTCCAGGCTAAAGCTCTGCCCCCTTGGAGCCTGGAACCCTGCCTGCTGGGCACTAGGCTAAGAGCAGAGGAGCCTAGTCCCAAGCCACCAACTCCATGCTGCAGGGGAACACGGCTTTGGGACACCTCTGCTCACTGTCTGGAAAAACTTAGTGGGAACTTTGTGGAAGAATCAGCCCCATTGTTCATGGAACACTTTGAAGATGAAGACAAGACAAAATATACATATTGGAAGTGCCAAGTTAAACCAATTAGTGAGGTAGTTTCCATGCAAATGACCCCAGGAATGGGGGGGAAAAGCGATTTCTGCTTATCTCATCCCTTTCTGGGTTCCTAAATTGCTCTAAACAGACTCCCTTTGAATGTTTTCCATGGCATGTCATCCTCAACTTCTGAAGTTTCTACTCTTGGTTTTCCTTGAAGGCAATTTCTGATTCAACTAAAAGGTGTCACAATGAACAACAGCAGGAAAACAAAAGAATACTAAGACTTTGTTTTGTATGTTTAAAGCCAATCGATTATGAAATGTGAAATGCTAGTGGCTTTTGGAAAGGAAATTGGATGCAAAATGAAGATACCATAAATTATCACCTCTTAATTGGATGCGCATTATTATTTTCCAGTCCTTTCAAGTCCCTGGCTTAGGGGAGCAACTCTATACTTGCAATGTCCACACGGGCAAATGCATCTTCTTCCCTCACTGACCTGGGTATGAGAGGTGAGCATTGGGAACTCTGGTGCCGTGTGACCTCAGGGCTGCCCGCTCATCCTGTGGTGAACAAGTTTTCCGCTACAAATGGAGCCCTGAAAACCTCCACTGAGTGTCCAGGATGAGATTCCAGCAGCATCTTCAGCTCTCATAAAGCGTCTTTTGTTGATTCATTCTTTAGTTATTTCAGGGATAATAAAGAACTTATAGACTAATGTTGTACAAAGTTAGTTTCATTTATACATTATATATTATATATGTGCATACGTGTCGGTGTATGTAACTGAAACACTTTGCGGTATAGCAGAAATTAACACTGCAAATTAACTAGACTTCAATTTTTAAAAAAAGAAACTGTCATCTATGAATCTCTGAACTTTCAGTGTTTGTTACTGCTGCATTCTTTAATTTCTGTTCATAAAAGTACCTACTATGTACAAGATGCCTCTGATAGAGAATCCTCCTGCTGATGCAGAAGACGCAACTTCAACCGCTGGGTCAAGAAGATCCCCTGGAGGAGGAAATGGCAATCCACCCCAGTATTCTTGCCTGGGAAATCCCATGAACAGAGGAGACTGGAGGGCCACAGTCCATGGGGTCGCAAAGAGTCGGACATGACTGAGAGACTAAACAACAACAAACAGCAACAAATGGACCAGAAAGTCCAAAAACCTGGCTAGCAAAAACAGGTTTATGGAGCAAAAATTATGTAAGAAAAATGATAAAGTCTAAGGTTATGTATATGTGAAATATAAATACTTATATATTATATATACAGTAGCATATATGATTTATATATATATATATAATTAATGTGTTGAGAGCCGACCGAGTTGCAGGAACTATCACTCTGGTCTCAATTTTTCCCCAATCTAATTAATCCACCCTCAACAGCATTATCAGTAGGCAATTTCTAAAAAAGAAACAAAAATAAATTGGACTTTGTTAAATTCCTGTTAAAATCATCCATAGCCTGCAGGATAAATGACTGGTTTCTTAGCATGAATGCATTGTACTTATTTATCTAACTCCATCTCATTTCTTAAAAGAATTGAGGCAGCATCTCTGATAAATACTGTGGAACTGAAGTGCGTTAAAGAATCCTCCTCCAATTTGGGAGACCCAGGTTCCATCCTTAAGTCAGGAAGATCTCCTGGAGAAGGGAATGGCAACCCACTCCAGTATTCTTGCCTGGGAAATCCCATGGACAGAAGAACCTGGTGGGCTACCGTGCGTGGGGTCCCAAAGAATCAGACACAACTGAGGGGCTAACACTTTTCACTTCATGAACAAGCACAGGGAACCAGCCTTGATTGTGCTGAGTGGGCACTTTGGGGACTACAGGGAAGAATACAGCTGCTAAGCTTGGTTTTCAGATCCCACTGAGAGAATGAAACATCGCAAGGAAAATGAGTGGGGTGGGCTGAAATGAACACAGTCACGAAAAGAGAGGCCACCCACAGCAGTGGCTAGAGTCCACTCTGATGCCCCCTCTGCATTTATGGTTTTCTTCTCTGTGAAAAAGGGATGATGACAATAGGACCTAGCTCAGCAGATTGTTAGGGAGCTTACATGAGAAAAGACGACAGGGAAAGCTCTTAGCGTGATGCCTGCATTTCATGGCACTCAATAAATAGCAGTATTGTTTTGTTTAATTAATTATCATTGTCCTTTAGAAGGCAAAACTGAAAGTACATCATCATCAGAAATGTCAACAAAGATCCAGCTGACAAAACAGGCCTTGAGCTGGGCCAGCTGGGGCCGGGAGAATCCGTGTGGCTCTCTGCTTCACTAGGGACATAATCTGAGAGCATCTCCCAGAGGTGATATGGCTGATGGGGCTGGCGGGGTTGGGAGATAAGGCCTCAGGAGACCAGCTGCCCTCAGCCGTGGTTTGGAGCTGATCAGGGGAGGAGAGGGCTCGTAGGTCAGAGGGAGTCTGATGGGAACTCACTTTACAAAGCCATAAACCTATGCGTGGGTGAGCTGAGTGCTCTCACTCGAAATAGACGGACATATATTTTGCCTGAGAAGCAGAGGCACTTTGAATGGTCCTATGATGAGGAAGGCCCAGGGAAGGATTTGGGACAACAGGTGGAGAGAATGTGCCGCAATGGGCAGGTTCCAGGTTTGAGAAGGACAAGGGGAGTGGACTAGTTACAAAATTTCTCAAAATCCATCATGGACCAGGTGGAGGCTTTGAAGGGGACAGAGGTGTTGGGAATGAGAAGGAACAGACAAACGTGAAGACAGATGACAGTGAAGAAGAGACACAGGGAATAAGGAAATAGAGAACTCAAAGGGACTTTAGGGATCCAGCTTGTGATAATCATAGCCGGCCCTGAACAGAAGCGCAAGCTAGCTCTTTCTCTCTCTTCACACAGAAACAGACTCACAGCCTCTCAACATCCTTATCTCTGCTTTGTGGGTGCTGACCCCTGCCCCCTGCTCCATCTTCAGCCCCAGTCTCCAAAGGAGCCAGCAATTCTATTTACCTCCTGGGGACCCACCCTTAAGGCACAATCTAGGAACTCCCCGCTGCCATCCCCAGACAATAGAACCTGCTAGAGAAATAGACAAAACTGACCCTTCTGGTAACCCCTTCCCTCGGGCCCTCTCTCTGCTAGGTAACAGGGAGTCAATCTAATAAAGATAATTCCATTAATGCATTAATGATCCTGGCAGGTTCACGAGTCCTCTCTCTAATGTTCCTCATTTGCTTGCTAATTGGGTGTCCTGAGACTATTCCTCACCCCAAAGATGCTAGGGTCTTTGCTATGCCTATAATAACGTTTATGATGTTACTATTTTCTCTCAAGACCTGGTTTCTTCATTGGTTAGAATCTGCTGTATGTGTAAAAATCCATACATGTCTGACACTGGATAATTCTACTGTACATTCTAGGTAGGATGGGCCATTTCTGGCACCTGCTTCCTGCATGGGATGTGATGATGTCACCAAAAGGATGAGGATGGTCACTCCAGGCTGCCGGTGAGGCCACATGAAGGCCCTCAAGCGTCAAGTCCAATAACCTGGAGAGTTTGCACCTGACCTTGAGTTACCAGCAGAGACCCACTTAGATGGGTGAGAAGTTTGGAAGAAAATAAAAACATGCATATTATGGTTCTACAACCCCTGAGCCCAAGAGAGGCTGTCAGAGAGAAAGTCATAAACCCCTAAAAGTTCAGCATTGATAATCTTCAGTGAATTTCTTTTCTATTTTAATTTCTGTTTTTCAATACTATTTAAATTGCCAGCTCATACCAAGATATTCAGGCTTGCCAGGTGGCTCAGTGGTAAAAAATCTACCTGTAATGCAGGAGATATGGGCTCCATCCTGGGTCAAGAAGATCCCTTGGTGAAAGAAATGGCAACCCACTCCAGTATTCTTGTCTAGAGAATCCCATGAACAGAGGAGCTTGGTGAGCTACAGTAAATGGGCTCACAAAAGTCAGACACAACTGAGCACACTATAGCACAAAAATATTTTCTATTTTATTTCAAAGAGTGGTGAGATGAAAATGAAACAAAAACAAACACCCCACCCCCAAATGAATTAAACTCCTTGAGGCTACTGAATATATTGTGATGTGTTCACACAGTGAAATAAAATGCAGAGAAAATGAATGAATAAAGCTCAGTGATCTGAGAAGGTGGCAGTAATTGAGAAGAAGCAAATCCCAGAACTGTCTGGTCTCTGGGATATAAAGCTTGATAAGAAGGAACAATTTTTAAAAAAACAACACATATATACACATAAATAAGAAGTATCAGAATAAGTTCAAAATCTAGGATGGGGGAACCTCTCTTTTTGTGCCACAAAATGTGGAGTTTCTTATAATTGCCATTNTTTAGAACCTTTAGTCCAATCTTCTACAACTAACAGCAAGACTTCTTTAAAGATAGCCTTATAAAAGCAGCATATATTGCTTTTGATGTCCAATTCTATTTTAAACAGTTACATAGAAAGTGCAGGATCTCAATCCAGTATCAATATAAAATGTATCATTGTAACTCTAAAATTAGCTGATATTTATTGAAAGCATTCTATGTGCTGAGCACTTTTTATGTACAGCTTTATTTATCCCTCTTGACACGGTGATAGGTTCTGTTAATTATTTTTATCTTCAGTTGGCATAAGAGGCGGTGGAAGCACCGAGAAGAGTCAGAAGTCCACAAAACTGTGTGGGACACAGTCAGGTTGCAGAGCCACACAGTAGGTTCTAAGGATGATCTCCCTGTAACTTTCTGGTGGAAGGCTTCCCACCACCCTCCCTGATAAGGATGGCATCCTCCTTCGGCAGGTCTCCAGACACACTCGCGCTGCTGGGATCCTCCTTTTCATCGACTTATTCACTCAATTGGCTTCCCAGGTGGCACAGTGGTAAAGAACTCATATGCCAAATCAGGAGACAAAGGAGATGCACGTTTGATCCCTGGGTCAGGAAGATCCCCTGAAGTAGGAAATGGCAACCCACTCCAGTCTTTGCCTGGGAAATCCCATGGACAGAGGAGCATGGCAGGCTGCAGTCCATGGGGTAGCAAAAGAGTCAGACAGGACTGAACATGCACATTCACTCAATAGTTATTTATTGAGCACCTACTATGTGTCAGGCACTGTTCTGATGGCTTAGCTTCAACAGTGGAAAGGAAACACACAACAAACTTTCTTCTCTTAAAGAACGTCTTAGAGGATTTTCTCTATCACATTTATTTTTCCTAGGTCTCATTAGGTTTCCAAAATGTCAACACTACTTTTGATACCACTGCCAAAACATCTTAATCTTAACATAAAAAATTATTTTCAGAGACAAATAAGTGATAATACCTCTGAGGAAATTACTTAAAATATAAGGATTGATTAATATATTGAAAGATAAGCATACTCTAGCCAGTTGAATATTCTCTTAATTGGGACTTGCCAAACACAGATAACCTGTTTTGAAAGAATTATAACAATCAAAATCACCTAACATAAAAGCTGTTTGGGCATAACTTGGTTTTTCTTCAGTGACTCATGATCTCTCAGAATCTTAGAGTCAGAGTCTATTATTTTTAACAGCAATTATTAACTTGAACTTCAAAACAATCTTTGTGAGTTTAGCTTTTTTATATTTAAAATTTCCTTTTCTCAGCTTGCACAGACCAATGGTACCACCTTAGACTTGAAAATAATCTAAAACCAGTGGGTTTTTATTTCAGTTGTTTGGAAATGACTAACAGAATAATACAATGAATAAATTTCACCTAATATTAATAGTTGAATAAGTGAGAAACACCCACTGTATGGAAATTAATGTCACTGTATTCATATGATAGGAATGTTCTCTTAGAACATTCTACCTATTCAAAAATAGGTAGTATTTTTGAACTATCTATTTAACAGCTTTTACCACCTTAAATCACCCATTGGTATTATATTTTAAGGTCTTAAATAGAGAAGATTAAGAGAAGGAACACTATACTCCTTTAAATGATAATTAAGAGGCTCTGATAACCATTTACCAATGATATTAATGGCANAGTCCGGCCGTGTTCCTTGTGTCTCTTTCTCTGAACGTCTCTGAGCTGCCCGACCTCAGGGAGCCTGACGCAGTTCAGGACTGGGCAGTCTTCCCACCAGGCTCCCAGCAGAGCTGAGCAGCCCCAGAGTTTTAGCCTCAGAGCAGCCTTGGGAACCGGAATAAAATACAGATGAGTGTGAATAAAGTTAGCGAAAGCTGGCAGGTATGGCCCAGCAGGTAAATGTCAGGGGCTGCCGCAGTTTAATGGGTCACATTTCAGACGACAGCAGCAGGAGCTCAGGGACCCCCCAGGTCCTGGTCACAATCGGACGCGCACTGTGGCCTGGAGGGAAGGTGACCGGGATGCAGAAACTCAACCCGGAGACCGGCAAGCGTGGTCCATCGTCCAATATTCAGAAGGCTACAACGGAAGGAAGGACGCTATTCTGCATCAACCCACGGGGTAGAGCCAAGACTCCGTGGGGGAAGCTCTGGAAAGATCTTGGCTGTTTTGGAAAGTGCTTTCTCACAGAGCTGGCCCGGAGAAGGGGGTGACAGAGGAGGAGATGGTTGAATGGCGTCACTGATCCACAGGACATGAATGTGAGCAAGCTCCGAGAGACGGTGAAGGACAGGGAGACCTGGGGGGCTGCAGTCCACGGGGCCGCAAAGAGTCAGACACGACTGAGCGACTGAACAACTCTGGGTGTGGTACACCCCCTCTATAGGAGCTGATTAGGGACAAAAGAGACAACACCTTGGTAGGAGTATTGTAAGTGGAACAAGGCACTAGGTTCAAGGGTCTTTCAGATCACTCCCCACAGAAATGAGGATGTAGCGGGACACCCAAATCCTGCCCCATCAACCTACGTGACCTTCACCGTCACTTCACTCGTCGGATGACCGATGCTGCCTTGCCTTGCCTTCCAGTGTGGAAGGCTCCGTCTTTGCACGCCCCCGTCTGTTCACCCGTCTTTCCTCTCCGACCCTCGGTGGACCTGGCCCCTGCCTGCCCCTTGTAGTCGTGGGCACCTTGTCCCCAGTCCCAGAGCACGTCTCCCCTTCAGTCCAAACGCCACCCACGTGAACCCCCTGAAGCCCACTTTCTCCCATCCGAGTCTTCCTCTGACACTTGACCGTCCGTCCCTTCCCCAGTGGGTCAGGATGTTTTAGTCTGAACACGTGTCTAGCGGTTGATCTAGAATTGCCTCACACTTGCTCTGAATACTTCACAGACACGCAACTTGTCTCCCAGACAGACTCTGAGCCTCCGCCCTGCAGTGGTGCTGTTTTTCACTTTGCTCTTTTTGTCCTGGCAGAAAAGTTTCCTGGGCAGAACAATCGGTACCTGGCTAATTAATTCTTCTCATCGTATAGGACATACTAACTAATCTAACTCAGCTTCCAGCTCTCCTTACTGACCCTGACCCTCATCCTTTTCATTGTCACCAATTACCTTCTCTCTCCTATCTCCTGCCTCTTAAGGTCAAGAAATTACTGAGAAATATAAAAGATAGACTTTCTCATGGGAAAGTCCAGGAAGAGGCCCAGGATCATTCCCGGAGATAGCAGAGCGTACATGGCCCCTAGGTTTACTCTCAACCACCCCCGTCTCCCTCGCAGCCTTTGTCACTGCTTGTTGTTAGGGGCTGGTGCGGGTGTGTGTGGCACTGTGGACCTGTCGGGCTGTTTCACCCACTGGATTGTAAGCACTCTGAGGGCAGGGAGTCTGGTGGCCGCTCTGCCCCCACAGTATCTAAGCTCATATCGAGCCTCGTGCGTATCAGATGCTTCACGGTCTTGCTGAAGGAACCAGAGAACGGGTGGAGCGTCCAGATGCGGCGCTCCCGCAGGTCTTTGCGTTCTCTTTCCCCCAGCTGAAGAAACACTCTTCACGCTTTCAGACGACGCAAGATGTACAAAGAGCAGATGAACCTCACGTCCCCGGAACCCCCAGTGCAGCTCCGCCAGGAGGCCAGCTGGCTCCAGTTCCACCTGGGGATCAACCGCCACGGCCTGTACCCCCGGTCCAGCCCCGTCGTCAGCAGACTCCTCCAGGACATGAGGCACTTTCCCACCATCAGCGCTGGTGAGCGTCACAGCCCAGCAGGGAGACTTTCTCCCCGAGAGGCTGGGAAACCATCTCAGGCTGGGCTCCAGGGTGAAATATCAGAGGGCTGATTCTGAGACTCAACAGAGTAAGAAGAAGGAAAACACAAACATGGATCTTTTAAGCTTTGAAAGCGCTCTTACGACCACGATCTCATAAGGGAGGCACAGGAGGTGTCTGTACCTAAAAAGGTGATGTCACTTTTGATCCTGTTCACCTTTCCTGTCTGGCCACTGTCTCTTATACAGTGATCTTATGACGTAGGCCAGGGGTCCCCAACCTCCTGGCCACTAATTGGTACCTCCTGCCTAATCAGCAGTGGCATTAGATTAGAAATAAAGCGCACAATAAGTATAACACGTTTGAATCATCCTGAAACCATCCCCCATCCACACACCCCTAGGTGGGTAGAAAAATTGTCTTCCACGAAATTGGTCCCTGGTGCTAAAAAGTTGGGGACCGTTGAGTGTAGACAATATTATTGCCGTTTCACAGATGGGAACACTGACTCAGAAAGCTTAGGCAACCTGGCCGAGGACCCAGTGGTGGCCTGCTCTCTCAGGTCACAAGCAGTACGCCAGTCTAAGGGACACACTGAGGGATTTGCAGACTCCAAACTATTAATAGCATCGGTTTCCCAAACAGGTGTGGCTGGAATGTCCATTGAAGGGCCAAGGAGCGTGAGGTCAGCATGGAGCAGGGTGGGAGATTGCGGCCCCAAATGGGGCTCGGGGAGACTCTTTATGGAACAGTCAAGGGCCCCAGGCCGCCGCCCACTCTCCCTCCTCTGATGTCTGAACTAGAGTTGATGTCTTCACGGGCCTTCTTGTCCTTTGCAGATTACAGTCAGGACGAGAAGGCCCTGCTTGGAGCCTGCGACTGCTCCCAGAGTAAGTGGCCTGGCTCCGCCCCTGCTTCATCTCCGGTGCCACCCTAGTTGTGGCCTCGCCCCTGGCCTTGGCCCCGCCCCACCCCGTCCCTGGCCCCGCCTCATATCTGATTCTTTCCTAGCCGTGGCCCCGCCCCTGGCTTTA
>SJYV01054125.1:929039-1022818 GCA_006410875.1 Neotragus pygmaeus | reverse complement strand
CTCCGTCTCTGGTTCCTCCCTAGCCGTGGCCCCGCCCCTGCCTCGCCCCCTTACCCCTGGGAACCCGGTACCTGGCGGCAGCGTGGAGGTCCCACGGGCCTCCCCAGGGGACCAGGTAGTGAGCGGAGGGGCATGAGCCCCCCGCCTCCTCTCCGCACGCGCACAGAAGGGAAGGCCTTCGAGAGGAGCTCGCAGGTGGGCCAGGTCGGGCGGCCTGCGGCCCCTACCCAGCGTTGTCGCAGAGTCGAGGAGCTGGTTGGAAAAGCGGAGTCTCGGTCTCCACTCTGATTTTCTGATTCAGAATCTGGGTTCTCACAAAATCCTCGAGGCACTAGAGTACATTTTCAGAGTCGGGAAGCCACGGGGCAGGGCAGTGGCTCTCAACCCAGCGACAAGCGACAGTGACCCGGGGGCGGGGGGAGGGGCGGTGGTCAGTGGCCTGGGGGAGGAGGCCCAGGCGTCAGCATGGCAGAAACCCTACAGCGTCTCAGGCAGCCAGGCTGACTCCCTGGGGTGGAGATTTATGCAGCCCAAAGATGGGCCTGGGGTGCAGCCCAGTCCTTGGGAGCGGGTGCTCTGTACTGGGATTCAGATGTTCACGGACACAGAGCCCACAGCCGGTCACCATCGGGCCAGGAACCTCCTCCACTGGCCTTAGTGAAGTGGACACATGTCAGAAATGTCCGTGTGTCCTGACTTGTCAAAGGCTGCAAAGACACAAGATTGTAGGGCCTGGGGCTTCCCTGTTCTTTACTTCCGCACCTGCCATCCGCTGTTCGTTGGAAGGCAAAGGTGAGGGGCAGGGCCAGGGGAGTCAGGGTTAGGGTCGGGGAGCCAAGAGGTAGCACCTGCCAGCAGGGTCTCACAGGGGCCCCTCAGGCGTCACGAGGCCCCATCACCGCCGAGGTGTCCAGCCTTACTGGGAAGAGATGTTGGTCACAAGTCCAATGCGGCGTGACAGGTGGCAGGTTCAGAGTCTCTAAAGCGAAGCTGAAGCAGAGAGGAAGAGGTCAGCTCTTCTCAGGAAAATGTCCTTTTGGGATTTTCAGAGTGTCCCTTTGGGGAAACCTGCGTTGTTTGCCCCTTTCCAATAACAGCAGAGAAAGCCTTATCTTGAGTCCCTGGACACTCTCCGTAACCTGACCGGACTTCACTCCGCAGGCTTTGAGAGCAAATCCTAGTCTTTAGTGTCTCAAGCGAGAGAGAAGAGAAGAAACGGGCTGGGTCTGTGCAATGAGTAAAGGGCCACAGCTCCAAGCCTGGGCCCAGAAGCACCGTTAACTCCCCATTCTTCCCATGCAGTCGTGAAACCCAGTGGCGTCCACCTCAAACTGGTTCTGAGGTTCTCGGACTTCGGGAAGGCCATGTTCAAACCGATGAGGTAAGTGGCTGCTTTCTGCACCCCCACGCCCAGCGGTGGCAGCCACAATAAGAGTTTAATCTTCATTTTATAAAGTTCAGTCCCAGGTCAGAGTATCATTTTAAAATATATTTCTTGAAAAAGCATGCATTTTTTTTTCTATTAAGTAATGTAGACAGAATTTGTCCCTTTTTATAAAAGGAAAGTAGAAATTTATCTTTAGGTAATATAAATGATGGACACAGAGATTATTTTTTTAATGTAATATAATACAGTACAGAAGTGAAGGTCTTATTCGCTCAGTCATGTCAGACTCTTTGCAACCCCATGGTCTGTATCCTGCCAGGCTCCTCTGTCCATGGGATTCTCCAGGGAGAAATACTGGAGTGGGTTGCCATTTCCTTCTCCAGGGGATCTTCCCAACCCAGGGATCAAGCCCACATCTCCTGCATTGCAGGCAGATTCTTTACCACCTGGGAAGCTCATTATACAGTACATACAATAAGAAACCTGAATGTTCATTGGAAGGACTGATGCTACAGCTGAAGCTCCAGTACTCTGGTCACGTGATGTGAAGAGACAACTCATTGGAAAAGACTCTGATGCTGGGAAAGATTGAGGGCAAGAGAAGGGGATGACAGAGGATGAGATCGCTGGTTCAATGCACACGAGTTTGAGCAAGCTCTGGGAGACAGTGGAGGACAAGGAAGCCTGGTGGGCTGCAGCTCATGGGGTCACAAAGAGTCAGACACGACTTAGCGACAGAACAGCAACAGCTGTAATAAACACATCCGTGCCAGTCAGGCTTTGGGAAGCAAATGGTTTTCAAATTTAAAGTCATGCCTAAACATGCTATGCAAAGATGAAATGATGATTCAGAAAATTCGGAAAGGCAGCCAAAGGACTGCATATTCTTTTTTCAATTTTTATTTTTTCTTTACTTACTTTGTTTTTTTTAGCCGCTCCACTTGGCTTATGGGATCTTAGTTCCCCAACCAGGGACTGAACCCACGGGTCATGGCAGTGAAAGGGTTCATTCCTAACCACTGGACCATCAGAGAACTCCCAGAGCATGTATTCTTACAGACGGAATTCAGGAATTAAAGCAAGCTCAGGACACACAGACGGTCCTCACTGACCTGGACATCGGGCGATGCTACCACGTAGCCTGGGGTCAGGCCTGGTCCTGGGGGCCTGTACTCAGAAGTGGCTGCACCTTTGAAAGGAGCGTCCCCACTTTGGGCAGCCCCTTGCTGTGGTTTCCAGGACTGGCTGGTGATTTTCTTTCATGTTTTGTGTCTTGAAGGTTTTCTTGTATTTGGACCGTTTCTGAAGTTGTTATTGAATTTGTTACAAGGTTGCTTCTGTTTCATGCTTTGGTTTTTTGGCCACAAGCATGTGGGATCCTAGCTTGCTCCAGACCAGGGATGGAGCCCACACCCACTGCCCTGGAAGGCGAAGTCTTAACCACTAGCGTGGGGGGGCGGGTGGCCNGATTCTCCAGGCAAGAATACTGGAGTGGGTTGCCATTTCCTTCTCCAGGGGATCTTCCTGACCTAGGGATGGAGCCCTTATCTCCTACATTGGCAGGTGGATTCTTTACCATTGAGCCACCAAGGAAGCCCAAGCTGAATGATAGTGTTGTTCAAATCTTCTGTATTCAATTCTTGTGCCATCTACTTATTCTATCAATTATTGAAAGAATAATATATTAAATATTAAAGTTGCCAGCTAAAATTGTGCATGTGTCTATTTCTCTCTTTAATTCTATCAGATTTTGTTTTTATCATTACAAAATTATCTCTGATAACTCTCCTTGTCTTGAAGCTTCTTTTTTCTTTTTGATTTCAAGATTTTTATTTTTTAAGATCTTCTTGTTTTGTATTGGGGTCTAGCCAGGGGTTAACAAACAATGTTATGATAGTTTCAGGTGAACAGTGAAGGGACTCAGACATACATATAGATGTATCCATTTGAAGCTTATTTTTTCTGAGGCTTATAAAGTGACTCGTGCCTTCTTATGATTATTGGTTGCATGGGTTATATTTTTTAAGGTGCTTCCAGAAGGTTCCCTTTTATTTATTTATTTTAATCTAACCCAATATTGTATATTTTATTTATTTTAGTTTTGGCTGCATTGGGTTTTAGTTACAGTGTGCAGGATCCTTTGTTGTGTCTCAAGGACTTCATTGCTCCAAGGCATGTGGGATTCCAAGGCATGTGGGATCCCAGTTCCCTGACCAGGGATCCAACCCATGTCCCCCACATTGGAAGATTGATTCTTAACCACTGGGCCACCAAGGAAGTTCCCCAAAGGTTATGTTTACTGTGCATCTCTTATAAGCAGTATACAGTTGGGTCTGTAGCTATCCAATTTAGAGGCAATTGTATCTCATTGACAAAGATAAATTTTTAGTTTAAAAATGCAACAAAATTGGCCTTCTTTTCCTACTTAGGATCTCTCAGTGGAGAGCTGCCAAAAAGCTTTATCAGCACACAGAAATGATGTAAGATTGGATCCACATCGGACCAAAATAATAATCTGTCATACTCATCAGTGTCCAGCATGAACTGAAAATAAACCATAGACTCTACTGTTCAGCTGAAATGATACATCATTTCATAAATAAAATTAGTCAAGTATTCAATGCAGGCTAGATGTATCAAATCAAAATATTTAGCCATCATATGAAAACTCAGTCAGCAGTTCAGCTAGATGGTTAGACACCATCTAATGACTTTTCTGAATGAACTGATAGCTTTGGAAGAATCTCAGACTTGTTCTTATTTGAACTGTAAATTTATCTCTAGACAGTGAACTACAATCAAGGGTGAACAGATTACTCAATTGTAAATTCTGTTTTAACTCTCACATAGACACCACTGACAGACTGTCTTATAATTATTTCAAAAATATAACTGGGGTGAAGGTCATGTACATGACAGAGAGCAGTGATTTATTTTTCCCCAATGGCCAGATTAGATTACTGCAGCTCTGGTCCCCTGGATCTTTGTGCTAACCCTCAAAGGAGTGCATTTGAAACAATGTTCCCATGAACTATGATCCACTTTAAATGGTCTTCCAGGGTAGAAAAAGTGGTGGGGCAACCCCAAGCCAAGGAGACCTCCCTGAGGATTACACATCTACCTCTGAATTTAGGAGAACCTTCTTAACAATCTCGGTTCAACTAGATAGGAAACTAAAGACCCCAAATCCTTGTAAAGCCTCTGGGGGAAATGACTGGTAAAAATCACTCTGAATCTTTGATATTCCCAAGGAGGGAATAAATCATGAACCCCTACATACGGTTTGAGGGTCAGATAGAAGGAATATGAGGAAATAGACTCTTCTGAGCAAAAGCTGATGTCAGTGGGTATTTTAATCTCTATCTGAGATCTGTGGACACCAATAGGAATCTACCTAGATAATCTAATGCAGTCTTTGATTTCCTATTCTGATGCTTCCTAAAACTGGCAGAAAACCCTTGGCTGGTGGCTGTTTAGGGCATCCATTCGGCTTCCAGCTTGACCTAAAATCCTAGAGTGGATATAGAAGAAGAATGTTATCTATNATGCAGTCTTTGATTTCCTATTCTGATGCTTCCTAAAACTGGCAGAAAACCCTTGGCTGGTGGCTGTTTAGGGCATCCATTCGGCTTCCAGCTTGACCTAAAATCCTAGAGTGGATATAGAAGAAGAATGTTATCTATCACAATTTTTGAAGACAACTAGAAGTAGGAAGACAACTTACAAGATGTATAGAAACCTTCAGGGAGTGAACAGAATTTTTGTCCATTGGTCCTTCATTCCTCAGATTTTAAACTCAATCTCAAACAGATTCAGCTAAGCCATCTTCCACTGTTAGTTGTTCAGTTGTGTCCAACTTTTGGCAATCCCAAGGACTATAGCCCACCAAGCTCCTCTGTCCATGGGATTCTCTAGGAAAGAATACTAGAATGGGTTGCCATGCCCTCCTCTATGGGATCTTCCTGAACCAGGGATTGAACCAGCGTCTCTTGCTTATCTTTCACTGGTAGGTGGGTTCTTTACCACTAGCACCACCTGGAAAGCCCCTTTTCCCCAATAAATAGGAGTAATTTAGAGCAGGTTGTAATGCCTATTAGGCTAAAGCTGATCTGATAAGGCAGGTGCATGAGATGATACAGAGAAAAATCCCTGAGGTTGAAAATCAAGACCTAGATCAGCTTCCACTTTTAATTGCATTCAATCCATATTCTGCAGAGCAATGAGCTTGATTCCTTTCAATCACAAATCAGAGAGGACACCACCCATCTTCCTGAGGGACTTCCAGCTGCTTTTATAATCCAGTCTTTCTCTTAATCTCTCTTGTCCTTGCCCCATCTTGTTCCATTTCCTTGGGATGCTCTACCTGGACTAACCAAAGGACTTTTTCTTTCTCATCACTCAAATGTCACCTTCTCAAAGAAAAAGTCCTTGAAATATACCTTGGCACTGTCACCATCATATCCTGTTGGTTTGATTCTGTGTCTGTCTGGAATTCCAATGTATTTCTTTCTACATTGTTCTAAGCTCCATCAAGGCAAGAATTTTACTGTCCTGTTCTCCCAGGCCTAGAACAATACCATCATACAATGGGTGTTCAGTTAACATGGGATGACTGAACACAATAATATTTATATCTCATTCCCAGCTAGATCTTGTCATGCGAGTGTATGTTCCTCTGTTCTTTGTCTTGTCACAATAGAGATTTGGAGTAACGTACGTTAAAGCCCCCTCGGTGTGTCNTTAACATGGGATGACTGAACACAATAATATTTATATCTCATTCCCAGCTAGATCTTGTCATGCGAGTGTATGTTCCTCTGTTCTTTGTCTTGTCACAATAGAGATTTGGAGTAACGTACGTTAAAGCCCCCTCGGTGTGTCACAGCTCTCGGGTCTTGGATAGACCGTGTTATAGCTCTCAGGTCTCGAATGGACCATGTTATAGCTCTTGGACAAATCAGTGTTACAGCTCAGTGTTACAGCTCTGTTTTATTTAGAAGGTAGCAGGAAAACCCATCTTCGAGATGTGAGGGCACATCAACCCAAAGACACGAGGAGAAGAGTGCCCCAGCGCGCAGGAGTGAGGGAGAGAGCTGGCTCTGGCTCCTCTATTTATATGTTTATCTCTCCCTGGGCCTGTCCTATGTAAACTGGGCCAGCCAGGAGTGTTTTTTGTTTTATCTGAGGTCCTCATTCTGGTCCTTGGACCTTCTTTTGTTCCATTTTCATGGCCTTTTCCCTTCCTTGTCTTGTAGCCACCATCATTTTGGACTCTTTTCCCTGTTCTATCTACCCAACAGTCTCAAACTATCTGACTGTAATTGTGTAATTGTATCTGTTTTCTTCTCTGGAAATAAGAGCAAATGCACCCTGTCTTGGGAATTACAGTAAGTTTTCATTCCCTCTTCTTCACTACCCTCCCCTCCAAAATGCCACCCACCTTCCCCCTTCCCCGGAAAAAAAAAAAAAAAATCAACAAGGAAGTGAAGGAAATAAGTTGCCTGTGCAGATCACATCTTAAGATTAACACACAATGGATTGATTCCCAGATGTAAAATCTTCTGGGGCAGAGAGAATAGCTTCTAGCAATTCATAATTTGTTTGAATATATTTCCATGTGTAAATGGTGTCCAGGGTGCAGTGTTGTTGCTCAGCCTTAAAAATACAGCAAAAGGAGAGACCTGTAGGTGTATACTGGCCTTGCCCGTGGCAGCACTGGATAATCAGATGCCTTTAAAATCCGATTCATCAGCTTCCCTGGTTTGGGCTCCAAACTGGGCAAGCAGCCTTCTGATTATTTGTTGTTGTTCAGTCCCTTGGTTGTGTCTGACTCTTTGAGACCCAATGGACTGCAGCGCGCAGGCTTCCCTGTTCTGCATCATCTTCCAGATTTTGCTCAAACTCACATCCATTGAGTCAGTGATGCCATCTAACCATCTCATCCTCTGTCACCCCCTTCTTTTCCTGCCTCCAATCTTTCTCAGCGTCAGGTCTTTTCCAGTGAGTTGGTATTTTGAATCAAATGGTCAAAGTATTGGAGCTTCAGCTTCAGCACCAGTCCTTCCAATGAATATTCAGGGTTGATTTCCTCTAGGGTCGACTAGTTTCTTCTTATTGATCAGAAAATTTGATCTGATTGCATTTGGGTTTTCTTTCTTACAAGGAGAAAAGTTGCTGATTAAACAAACTTTGAGTTTTTCAGCTTTTGTGACAACAGCCTGTCTCTGTAAATTACTAGATTTGCATTCGGGGGTGTGTTTCTGAATCTTGTGTGCTTTTTAGTTCCAACGAGTCAGTCCCTCAGAGCCAATCACCTCCAGTCACCCAGAGAAGGAGGACTTCCCTGGGCTTTGCTTACTTGGTTTATGGATGTCTTGATTCCCTCCCATCCACCTGCCCAGAAAAGGGGGTAGTGTAGCATATGAGGTAAAGAATATTTAGTTGTATGATTAGAACAGAGTTGGGGAATATTTATTGCTAGTAAAAATGCATTAGTAAAGAAAAAACACTCTATCAGCTCAGAGATGTGGGTTTGATCCCTGGACTGGGAAGATCCCCTGGAGACGGGAATGTCTACCCACTCCAGGATTCTTGCCTGGAAAATCCCATGGACAGAGGAGCCTGGCAAGCTACAGTCTCCAGGGTCACAAACAGTCAGACACGACTGAAGTGACTTAGTGCACATGCAGGCATGCAGCTCTACGATAACGAATCAGCTATGTATCTAAAAAATCAATTGTCAATTAATGCTTTATGAAAACAGTTTACATGGGACAAAAAAGAATTAGCAGGGGGTTTCAGACTGACATTAACATTTTATATAGGAATTTCAATAATAAAGGACTTTAAAAAAATTCTAGTATATCTATTGAGCAACCTTAGTATGTACTTGAAAGTGGTAACTGTTCAGTCTTCTCTGACCCCACAGACTGTAGCCCACCAGGCTTTTCTGTCCTTGAAGGAGGAGGAGGCAAGAGTATTGGAGTGTTTGGCCATTCCTTTCTACAGGGAATCTTCCCAATCCAGGGGTCAAACATGGGTCTTCTGCATTGCAGGCCAATTCTTTACCATCTGAGCCATTAGGTTCCCAGCAAAGGGACTCAGCAAAGTGAGGGATCACAAACAACAACAGTAACAATAATAGTGGAAGTAATTACATATTTTACAATGTGCTCCAAACAGTCCTCATCGAAAAATTATATTACTAACTGTTGAAATTTCCTGCGATTGTCTTACAGTTTAGAACACTTTGCATTTTGAGTGGGCCTAAGGTGCAGAAGGGTGGGGAAAAAGTGTGGCTCCATGATAATTTTTATGTTTAAACCTTCCAAAGATTCTGTCCAGCCTCAGGAGAATCATTTTAGCGTGGTGCCTGTGAGCCCAGCAGCCTTTCTGGAGCAGAGGAGAGTGAGGCTCAGCTACTCACAGTCACACAAAACCAAAGGCAGAAACTCAACGTCTGCCCTTGGAGTTCAGGACCCTCAATCTACTGACCACATGCCTGACACATCCTGGGACCTAGTTGTCCCCTCCCTCCAACTTTCTTCAGGGGCCTCTTCTGGGGGAACTCTGAGGCAGCTTCCACGTCCTGCATTCAGTCACTCAGGGAAAAAGCAATGGAGCGCATCAAGTCTATCAAATCTGACTGTCAGAGGAGAAGGTAAGCTTCCATTTTCCCCTGCTCTCCTCTGGTCCTGGACTGCACTCTTCACTCGCCTGGGGACAGAGGTGAATCAGGCTGGAAAGCATGAATACTTTGTAAATTTTCAGGAGGTGTTGCAGCTGCACAGTTGGGTGCTACTAAGCTGCTTTTAGAGCAACCTGAATCCCTACATTATTTAGGGCCCCTGTGGGGAAACTCCTAAAGGCAGAGTGATTAGTGATTGATCCGATTAGAGCAGAGACTCAATCGATGAAGATGCCTTTGGGGAGCCCCTTGTATGCCTGGAGTGCTGATGAAAATGATCGGAGTAGGAAAGGCAGGGAGAAAGGGGATGGGATCGAGCAAACAGAACTCCAGATGAACGCAGAGACCAGCATTCCTCTTGCTGTACCACACAGGAGTTGGTCGAGTGTTCACAGCTTAGCTCAGTGCAGGCACCTGTCAGGTACCTGAAGAAAAGTCATTAAAGGGCCGAATGGGAAAAGTCAGATTGAGCCAAGGAATGAACCCATGGTTCCTTGTTAAGGACAACACCAGGGGTTTCTTTTTCTTTGTTTATTTTTGGCTGTACCATATGTGACATGTGGGATCTCAGCTCCCCAACTGGGGATTGAGCCTGCACCCCCTACACTGGAGTGCAAAGTCATAACCACTGGACCGCCAGGGGAGTCACTAGTGGTTTCTTGATGAAAAAAGGCAAAACAAAACAAAAAAACCCTCTCATAGCTGGATCCGTTTGCTGAGCTTTTCAGACAAGATCTCCTAAATGATTGACAAATGTGAAACTCACAAAGAAATAGAACTTGGATCTTTTCCACCATGATTGTGAGTCCGTGGGCCAGGCTAAGTGTGAGATAAAACTCCAGTGTCACTGGAAACATGCACTTTGGGTTCCAATCTCTTATGAACACAGATGCTACCTGCAGAAAAATGCACCTACCCACAGTCCTTCACACCAGATGATCAAAATTACCCAGACAGACAGAACTTCTGAGGAAGAGAGGAGGAACTCATTGACAGGCACCTTGGAAAATCAAGTTTCTTTATAAATTGTGTGTGCTCAGTTGTGTTGCAATACCATGGACTGTGCTCCAGGCTCCTTTGTCCATAGGATTCACCAGGCAAGAATACTGGAGTGAGTTGTCATTCTCTTCTCCAGGGAGTCTTCCTGACCCAGGGATAGAACCTGTGTCTCCTGCTTGGCAGGCAGATTCTTTACCAGTGGGCCACCTGGAAAGCCCATGTATATGCTTAGAACTCATCAAAACTGCATTTTCCTTCTAAAGTCAAATGCTACGAGAGAGAAAGCTATGTGTGTAATGATGCTAAAATAATCACTTCATTCAGTGGTCAAGAAAATTAATGTTTTCACCTGATACGGACACCCATGAGGGTCTCAGAGCAGGACTAATAAATCCAGGCTTCAAATCACTCACCACAAGCCTCCATGAAATGCTTTAACTCACTAGGCTGCAAGTCTGGGTTTCTATTTCTGTTTGCCTTTAGTGAGTGTCTTGAAAGAAAAGATCACATCTCATTCATTTTTGCATCATTGGAAACAAACTTATTAATAGATCTGGATATGGAGAGGCAATCAACAAGTGTTTGTGACAGTAAGTGTCAGAAAATATGGAGGGACATGGATGGTTGGAGGAAGAAATGAAGAGAGGAATGTGTGGGTAAGAGTGTGGATAAAGGAATGAGTCACCATGAACCAATGTGTTGCAACAGCTGACTGTGGCTTGGAATCATTCTGAATCTGGAAAACATCTCCACTCATAGACCCCAGGGGAAGAGGTAGAAGAGTGGAGAAAGGGGATGCACTGATTTCGTTTTTGCCTTTCATACTCACCTGTCCCCCAAAGGAACCCAACCCACCTGGAACTAAATTCCATGTTTTGAGGTTAACTTTTCAGGAATATTCTGGACTACCCTGCCAGCTCTCCTCCAACGAAGGGCTGTGGGGAAGCTGCCAGAAAGGCTGTTATAGTGAGGTGTTGAGCTTTATTGTGCAAACAAGAGCCAGGGCTCATCAGGGTGGGGGTGGAGGGGGAAGGGGTATTCTCAGGCTCTGTCTAGGTAGCACAAAGCAAAGACTTGGCAACTGGCCGATTGTCAACAATATACGTTGTAGGGTCCAACTGTTATTTCAGAGTGGCATTAAAATCTAACACATTGGGACTTCCCTGGTGGCCCAGTGGCTAAGAAGTCACCTTCCAGAAGTTCAATCAGGGAGCTAAGATCCCTCATGCATAGTGGCCAAAAAAAAACAAAACATCAAACAGAAGCAATATTGTATCCGATTCAATAAAGACTTTAAAATTGGCACACACCAAAAAAAAAAAAATCTTAAAGATAAATAATTTAAAATATTTTAAGAATCTAATCAATTTACCTATATTTACAGGGCTCCAATAGATGTCTCATTGCATCTCATGTTGGATGGTGAGACCTGGATCCCATCTTTACTGATGTCCATCAGTGCTGGGAAAGACTGAAGGCAAAAGGAGAAGGGGGTGGTAGGGGATAAGATGGATAGACAGCATCATGACTCAATGGACATGAGTCTGCGCAAACTCCAGGAGACAGTGAAGGACAGGGGAGCCTGGCGCACTGCAGTCCTTATGGGGTCATCAAGAGTCAGACACGATTTAGCAACTGAACAACAACAATCAGTGCTCCTTCCCATTGTCAGTGTGAAAATCAACTCTGAGAACTATATATCTGGCCAGTTCATGTCCATTCTCGGAGGGTTTCCTTGACACATGAGGTGTCTGAGGTCTGTTCTGTTGTCACCTGTTTTGCTGGTTCATGAAAGAGCAGAAACACCGTGACAAGACCACTTGTCTTCACCATCCATTTGCACTCCAGAATTCCTTGCCCTTTTAAAATGCTCTACTAAGATACTTCTCTTTGTTGGCATTTCCTCCTATTTTGCAATGAGGATATTATAAATGCCACTGTTTTGGGACAGAACTTCTCTTTTAAAGATTAAGTCAAACCAACAGATTAGAAATTGAGCCCAAGGGCAGCAAATGACAATCGCTTCTCCGTTGTCGTCTGACTCATACCAAAGGCTGATTCGAAAAGGAAGCAGAATGATGTCCTGTGATAATAGTGTACATCCCTGTCAAGTTTTAGGTGTGTTTTTTTTTTTTTTCTTTATCAAATTCCTTTCAGGTCTATTATTTCATTTAATCTTGTGCTATGCCTGTGAGTTAGCTAGAGTTCTCACCAGTTAAATATGATTTATGTTTGTCCTTGGGCACAGGAGAAACTAGAAAATTGGCTCTAGGATTTGTTTATAACCATTTATAAAGCATGAATCATGGCATTAGAGGAATGTTACAACTCAACAGGCCTTCAAGAGCCAGACATCATCCTTCATTCTCCACGTGTGGCACCCTAGTCCCCGGAAGGTGAAATGATTTACCCAAAGTCACACAGCCAGTGAAGGTCAAAGCCTTTTCTAATTCCAGACAGACGTCTTTCTACCTGGAGATTCAATGACTCTCTGGACAAAGTTGGAAGATGGTTGCTAGGAATGACAGAGCGGATAAAAGCAAATCCGAGGGCCTCTCTGCTGCTGTATTTGGTTGGCTGTGTTATAGCCTCTGCTTCTTGGAGCCACATGGGACCCTGTTCACCGTGCATCCCGCCATCTTGCTTCCCATGAAGTTTCTCAATCTATTCCTGCTGCTGCTAAGTCGCTTCAGTCGTGTCTGACTCTGTGAGACCCCTTAGACGGCAGCCCACCAGGCTCCCCCGTCCCTGGGATTCTCCAGGCAAGAACACTGGAGTGGGTTGCCATTTCCTTCTCCAATGCATGAAAGTGAAAAGTGAAAGTGAAGTCACTCAGTTGTGTCTGATTCTTTGCGACCCCATGAACTACAGCCCACCATGCTCCTCTGTCCATGGGATTTTCCAGGCAAGAGTACTGGAGTGGGTTGCCATTGCCTTCTCCGAATCTATTCCTAGTCAGCCCTTTAAAAAGTCTCTTATCTTGGTTTCAGACTCGACTTTATTTTTGGGGGTAGGGCTTTTAATGGTTGTTTGTTTTTTTTTTTTGCCTGCACTCCAGGCATGCAGAATCTTAGTCCTCTGACCAGGGATTGAGTTTGTGTCCCCTGCAGTAGAAGTGTGGAGTCTTAACCACTGGACCACCAGGGAAGTCCCAAATTTTATTTTTTTAAATAATTTTATTGAAAGTATATGTTACCTATCATAAAACCCACCCATTTCAAGTGTACAATTTAATGATTTCTTAGCAACATTTCTGATAGGTGTAACCATCACCATGGTTAGTTTTAGGACATTTTCATCCCAAAGATCCCTCACGTGCCTTTTGCGTTAATCCCCATCTCAGATACTGAGGAGGGCTTGGATTTTTCTAATCCAGCTAAAAAAAAGAAAAGTAAAACAGAATCAGCTATTTATATATATATATTGCAAGAGTTTTGACCTGCGACATTCTCTTCCTCCAAAGAACATTTTGCGCCTGTGAAGGTAATTTGCTTGCCATGTTGGTTTGTCTCCCAGGGAGTGGGGCATGGGTCGTTTGCCCTGGGATAGTGACTCCACTTAACCTTCGAGATGCGAGTGGGTCTTCCTGACTTCCCAGGGCCAGGTGGGCAAGACTACTAATGCTCTGGCTGTGTCCCTTCTCTCATTCCGTCTCCAGGACAACTTTTTCTATCCCTTTAAGGAATTAAGATAGAACATGAAAAGTTGCTCCAAACCTCCTTCCCCTCAAAGAGATATTCCTCTTGCCCTCTCCAACTGGCTCCATATCGAACAATCCCCATTTTTCTGGTGAGTGAGAACACAGAACATGGGAAGTAAATTTCCATCAGATCTTCTCTAGATGATTTTTGCAGGTCACCTTATGTATCCTGTCCCCTGTTCTGTTGTATTTTCATAATCACACAGCTCTGAAACCACCCATAGACTCAATTATAAGAAAATGGCTAAACACATCATCAAATATTTATTTCTATAAAACCATTTAAAAAATACACTGCAGAAGATGATCTCAGACCTAGAAAAGTCTGTGTGCTAGCACATTAAGGAAAAAAGAGGACACACAATTTTATTTTATTTTATTTTATTTTTTAAATTTAACTGTTCAATTAATTTTTTTATTGAAGGATAAAGTTGATGTCACATGTTGTATTAGTTTCAGGTGTGTAGCAAAAGGATCCAGTCATGCCTATACATACTCCAGTACTTTGGCCACCTCATGAGAAAAGTTGACTCATTAGAAAAGACTCTGATGCTGGGAGGCATTGGGGACAGGAGGAGAAGGGGACAACAGAGGATGAGATGCCTGGATGGCATCACTGACTCAATGGACGTGAGTTTGAGTGAACTCCGGGAGTTGGTGTTGGACAGGGAGGCCTGGTGTGCTGCAGTTCATGGGGTAGCAAAGGGTCAGACACGACTGAGCAACTGAACTGAACTGAACTGAACTGATACATATATTTATTCATTTTCCAATTCTTTTCCCATATAGGTTATTACAGAATATTGAACAGAGTTCCCTGTGCTATACAATAGCTCCTTTTGGTTATCTCCTTTCTGGTTATCTATTTTATATATAGTAGAGTGTGTATGTTTATCTCAATCTCTTAATTTATCCCTCCTCCCTCCCACATTTGACCTTTGGTGCCACACAATTTTATGAACAGCATGAAACCTGCCTCTAGCAAACGTATTTACATGTGTGAACCTCAGAGTGTGTGTATCAAATAAATCTGGACCAAAAACACCCACATATTAACAGCAGTTACCTCCTCGAGGCAGGAGTATGGGTAGCATATCTTGAATTATTTCTGTCTTCCTGGATTTTGCACACTTTGCACAGTGAACACAGATCACTGTTGGAATGAGAGGAAGAACCGGAAGTGTTACAATAAAGAGAATGAAGCTGGGCTCCTGGGGCTGAAAGAGCATCTTCCCCGTGTTTGCTGCAGCCCAGGTGCTCTGTCAGCGCCAGGCTCTTGTTCTTATTAGCACCGCTGTTTGTTACTGCTGCTCTAATCGCAGTTTACAGAGCTCCTTCCTCTGTGCTGATCACCCACCACACCTGGAGGCTGATCTCGGTCGAGGAGACGTGGAACCCTGAGGAGACAGACAGTTTGGACCGAGTTCAGAGGCGAGTTTGCCTGATGATCAAGGGAGCAGGGAGGGTTGTTGCTGGCGAAGAGATGAAAGGGTCTCTGCTTTTGTGGCTCTGCTGAGCAGAGGCTGGGGGTGAGGGCCTTGAGAACAGCCCCCAAACACCTGAAAACCANACACCACACCTGGAGGCTGATCTCGGTCGAGGAGACGTGGAACCCTGAGGAGACAGACAGTTTGGACCGAGTTCAGAGGCGAGTTTGCCTGATGATCAAGGGAGCAGGGAGGGTTGTTGCTGGCGAAGAGATGAAAGGGTCTCTGCTTTTGTGGCTCTGCTGAGCAGAGGCTGGGGGTGAGGGCCTTGAGAACAGCCCCCAAACACCTGAAAACCATGAGCAATGGAGAGGGGGAAGGGGTCTGGTCCACACTGGTGGTCGGAGGCCTCGGTGACCAGGAACTCCCAACCAAGACATCCATAGTCTTCCCTGGACACATCCCACTGGGTCAAAGCAGATCCCCAGGGCAAGAGAAAATCTCCCATTCAGTAAGTAGCACACAAGGCTGCCCTATCCTGGGAAAGCCCTGGCCTCACGGAGCAGTGGGAACCTTTGATTCTACATTCCGCAAGGTGAGGAGTGGCCCTTCTGGTTAGAAGCCCAGATGCACACTGCATCCATGAATCACAGACCAGGCACCTCTTCAGCCAAGCTCCTGGCAGTGTCTGTAGCCCCAGAGACCCGCCCAGCTCTGCTGCATCAGCCTAGGGGCCTCTGCTGTTTATTTATCCTCCTCACACCAGTTCTTTGAGAAGGATTTCCTCAGAGGCCCCTGAGGCCCCATGTTGCACTGAACACAGCTGAGAAGTAAACGCAGCTCGACAAAGGAGTTGATCTTTGCCCTTCGTGAGCTTGCACAATAATCATGAGGTCAAGACGATGACCTCCCTCTCGCAGGCGTGGCCGGCCAAGCTCTGGCACCTCCTGACAAACTTGGGGATCTGGGGCCTGAGGACTGTGATGACACAGGGCAATCCCTGAGAAGCTGAGCAGGGTCTGTCGAACACAGCAAATCAAGCTGAACAAACTGCAGTGTCACTCCACTTCCCAGGCTCCCAGCCAATATCCATTCCCATCCCGAAAGGAGGAGACCCTGAATGCAAGAGGAAGGGCTTTCAACCAAGAGAATCGTGCCAATTAATCCTTCTCTCAAGACCATTCTGCAGAAAGATGGTTAGCTGAGAAGGAGACCAGAAGCGAGGAAGACCTGTCAGGACGCCGCCACAAGGATGGGTGAAAGACCCCAAGATCTTGAGTGGAGCGATGGCAGAAATGCACGGAAAACAAGGGGTGACAAGCGCCACTCCAGCGTGGACCCACACACATGACATGGCCCAGGTCTCTAGAATTACTGGCCAATAAGTGCTGCTTCTAATTTGTGCTGGGGACATCAGAAAGCAAGAAGCACGGGACCAGGGGAGGCAGAGATGTCGTTTTAGACATATTGGCTTTAGAGTTTAAGCAAAGTTTCTATTTGCTGTGGTGGGAAGTTACATATATAGCTCTGAGATCAATGGAAGGATTGAGCCAAGGAAGGTAGAGTTATGAGATGACCCACACAAAAAGACCAAAACAATCTAACCGCAGTGTTTGAGGAGCCTGGAGTGAAAACAAATAACAGGACAAACTTGAGAAGGGAACATAGCAAGAATAAAGGAAAGTGGAGAAGAAAATCCCGGAGAAATTCCACTTGGGGGAGTATATTTGGTACATGAGGGTTATTCAGAGGAAGAGTTGATAATAAAATATCTAGAATTCAAGACTTGGGCTCTAAAGAGAAGCCATAGAGTTGAAGTCTTTTCATGATGCATTCCAAGCACTCCCTCTGTATGGACCACTGGGTGCGTCTGGGGCTAGAGAAATGAATGTAAGAGGGACCCTGACATTAGGTGCTCATGATCCAGGACAGGAGACATGGAAGCTCTGACAAGGGAGGAGAAGATGCAGGGAGAGAATGCCCTGTGATGATGCAGCCGGAGGCGGGAGTGATGGAGCTGCAGGCAAAGAGCGCCAAGTGACACAGGCTGGGACCCAGAGCCCTCCACTGCAGGGCTGCCATGCCTGCACCTGGACACACCTCTCCTCCAGCAACAAAATACGGAGAAACCGTAAGGGACTACGAGGAACTGTGTGCATGCACATTTGGGGCAAATTCTGGAGTAAAGATGCAGAGAGACAAAAAACCCAATTCCCAATTTTGAAGAGCCTGCAGCAAAATCAGGGTATGGGGAACAAAAGCAGGGCACTGAGCATGTCCCCTGCACCCAGCATACCAGAAGGGTGGGCCAGCCACCTAAGCCACCTCCCTGGCCCAACCCCTGGACTCACCCCTACCTACCCTCACCCCGTATAAGAAACAAGCTCATCCCTCCTGCCCCAGCTCCACCCCCATCCAGGAGGAAGAAAGGAACCTGTTGTTTCTTCTCACACCCTCCTGCTGCTGCAGAGGCCCAGTAAAGCTTTGTCTGGCCTTTGTGAACTGAAAGTTTTTCAGTCATATCCAAATCTTTGTGATCCCATGAACTGTAGCCTGACAGGCTCCTCTGTCTGTGGAATTCTCCAGGCAAGAATACTGGATCGGGTAACCATTCCCTTCTCTAGGGTATCTTCCCAACTCAGGGATTGAACCAGGGTCTCCCACATGGCAGGCAGATTCTTTACCATCTGAGCCACCAGGGAAGTCCTGTGTGGTCTTCACTTTATTTCTATTGATTGGGGGAAAGTCAAGAACCCTAGTCGGTGACGCAAGGAGCTGCAACCACCACCGGATGCTGGGAAGAGTTGAGCAAGGAGCCTACTCGGGGTCCCAAGGGGAGCATGGCCCCAGTGACACCTTGATGGAGAACTTCTAGCCTTCACAACTGAGAGAGATTAAATGTCCATTGTTTGAAGCCAACTGGCGGCTCTTTGTTGGGCTTCCCAAGTGGCGTTAGTGGTAAAGAACCCTCCTGCCAATGCAGGAGAAACATGTAAGAGACATGGGTTCAATCCCTGAGTTGGGAAGGTCCCCAGGAGAAGGAAATGGCACCCCACTTCAGTGCTCTTCCTGGAGAATCCCATGGACCAAAGAGCTTGGCGGGCTATAGTCCGTGGGCTCATGGAGAGTCAGACACGACTGAAGAGGCTTGGCACACAGGCACGGTGGCTCTTTGTTACAGCCAGAGGAAAGCCGCAAGTCCTGGTGCAGGAACCCCGTTTCCGGCTGCAGGTTCCACGCGCCTTAAAGATACAAGCGTTACAGGAAGGAAGACGGTGGTTGTGCCCCACGTGGTAGGGACTTGGCGGGCACGTGGACACACAGAGTAGAACCGAACAGATGAGGAGTCATTTTGTCACAGCCCGGCTTGCGGGGCCACCTGACCCCGCGCTCCTCCTCCACTCTGAGCCTCATCCTGCTGGACCACGGATGCTTCTCTTCCGAGAGTGAGAAAGGAAGAGGAATGTCAGGTATGAGAGAGAACTCAGGAGCAGCCTAGTCCAAACCCATCTTGGGCATGAACCTCTGTGCAGGAGACTGTTCCAGGGCAAACAGCCTCTGAGGAAACAGCAGGAGATGCTTTGTTCTTACCCAGCAACCTGTGCTTTGTGTACTAGCCCAGCTGCTATTAGATTGAAAGGAACACTTTTTCTTTTTTAATAAAAAAATATTTTTTAATAAAAAATTTAAAGATAGTTGATTTACACTGTTGTGTTAATTTCTGCTGTACAGCAAAGTGATTCAGTTATACATATATACTCTTTTTTAAATATTCTTTTCCATTATGGTTTACCATAGAAAACTGAATATAGTTCTCTGTGCTATACAGTAGGACCTTGTTGTTATATGTTGAAAATATTCAACATATGAGAGAAAACAAGGAGTTGCTATAATTATTATATAAAAATTAAGCTAACTAATTTTAAATTACATCTTACTTGGATGTTATATAATATGGATATAATGGCAGTATTTTATATAAAAATATTTAAGCTCATTAATAACCAAATAAAAATAATGAGCTATTATTTTGTAGCTATCAGGATTTTTAATTAAAATATCCAAAATTTATACGAGGAAACAGCTATACCTTGCTGGTGGGTGTGCAAAATGGTTTATTCTTTCTGGAAGGCAGCTTGGCAATACGTACCCAAAGGCCTTACAATTTTGCTTCTTCTTTGACCCAGCAATTTCTCTTCCAGCAATGCTTCATAAGAAAGACATGTTCTAGGCATAAAGATTTTGATCCAAGGATGTTTTTTATGGTTTAAAAAAAAAATTGTGCAGACTAGAATATAACCCTGTATCTTAACCAGAAAAAGATCCTATTTAGGGATAACTTCTAACATGAAAAAAGTAAGTTATAAAGCATAATGTCTCATATGATTTCAATTTTTAGTTTTTTCAAGAGAGAAAGAATATGAGAAAAAAAACAGAGGTAAAATACTAGACAATTATACATGTGATTAATCATTAAATTACTAGATATTTATTCATTCCATTTCTCCATGTAATGAGGTTTGAGTGATTTTAAGTTTTCTTCCTTTTGCTTCTTTTTTTAAAAAATGTTTCCAGAATGAACTTGTGTGACTTTTGTAATTGAAAGAATAACAGTTGTGTGGGGAAGAAAAAGTATAGACTAGTGTATGTTACAGGAAATACCTGATTTTCAGCACCTAAAATTAATAGTTTTCCAGCATAATATTCTGTTTAACAGGGTGAAGGAAATTTTCTTCTCTCTTATTCATGGAAGTTAGCGATAGGCAAGAAACCTTGGCCGTGTCCACATTCAGCTTTCATTTGATTTAAAGCCTCCATTGCTTTATCCTGCCAACATTTTTTTAATGAGGTCTAGGAACTATAAAAAAGGTGCCAAATAAAAGGCAAGTTTTCCAGTTGTATTATTTCTGTGGATTACACAGAATATTCCAGTTAAACTAAAATTCAACCTACTTTCAGATGTTTCAATTAATAAGATTGTCTTAGCAGAGTCTTACCAAGGATGGCTGAATGAAGGAAAGAGATTCACGAATTCTCCCAAGCTGCAGAAAAAGAATGGGCTCCAAGAGTTACCTTGGGAAGTATTGCTCAGAAACCCCCTAAAGTTGAAAGTCAGAGGGAAATCTGTGTTAGCGGATTAAACTTGCTTTCTATCGCAAAGGAAGCCCCTCAGGAAACAAAAATAGAGGTTGCTGTTGTTCATTGTTCTGTTACTCACTCATGTAACAGTAGGGTCACTACTCTTTGAGACCCCATGGACTGCAGTACCCCACGCTTCTTAGTCCTTCAGTATCTCCTGGAGTTTGCTCAAACTCATTTCCATTGAGTCAGTGATGCCATCCAATCATCTCATCCTCTGTCGCCCTTTTCTCCTCCTGCCCTCAATTTTTCCCAGCATCAGGATCTTTTCCAATGAGTTGGCTGTTTGCATCAGGTGGCCAAAATATTGGAGTTTCAGCTTCAGCATCAGTCCTTCCAATGAATATTCAGAGTTGATTTCCTTAGGATTGATTGGTTTGATCTCCTTGCAGTCCAGAGGATTTTCAAGAGTCTTATCCAGCACTATAGTTCAAAACCATCAGTTCTTGGGTGGCCTTCTTTATGTCCAACTCTCACATCCACATGTGACTACTGGAAAAGCCACAGCTTTGACTATAAGGATCTTTGTGAGCAAATTGATGGCTCTTTTTAAATATGCTCTCTAGGTTTGTCATAGCTTTCCTTCCAAGGAGCAATAGAGGAACACTGGAAAAAAAAAAAGATGACAATGTCAGAAAATTATGACTGGGAGAAAGACAATTATGGTGACTTAAGCCCTTTAAAAGAGAAGACTTCAACATTTCAGATTTCAGATATTCAAAGAATTATGATGCAGAGTAAGAGCCAGTGGGATCTGAAGAGATTTCAAGAAAGAAGCAAACCTTCTGGCAACTTGAGGTTTATGGAACTCTAAAGCAGACTACCAATGGATGAATTACTCTTCATTCTTTTGAGAATACAAAGTGTAAGACAGAAAAGTATCTGTTCACCGTCATCCCTGATGGTGGAAAAAGATAAATAAGGATATCTACAATTAATAGCTGTTCCCAGTACCCACCTGGGCTGTCCATTGTCCACCCTTAGGTTTCCTTGATTAGTTTACTTGTGTTGTGTGGCTGCGGGGATTGTCTGAGGGTGGACAGGTGCATCCATGGAGCTCTGGAATAGCCAAGAGGTCACAAAAAGGTTGAACCATTTTGCAAATGTCTTGGGGATTAGCAAGAAGTCTTTCGACTGTTTTTCAAGTGTTTTCAGATCTGCTAAAATCCAACTGTGGTTTGCCCCTGAGAACTTTCTCGTCTAAATGCTTTATGTTTGTTTATTTTAAGAAAAACATAGATTTGGTGTTTCTGGGTCCATGGACGCTTCACTCGTTCAGTGAGTTTGTAAGTCTGTTCAGTGTCCAAGATGCCTTGTGGGATTCAAAGGAAGCAGTCTCTCCACTGAGGGTTTGCTTTCAGTCGGCATGAAAGAGAAGCCAGGCTGCAAAAGGCCTTGGTTCAGTCCTGTCCTCGACCAGAGGACAAGAGACTGCACCCTGCAAGGGTTCTTAAGCAGCATTTGTATTAAAGCATCAGTACTTCCTTCTCATTGTCTGTGCTGAAACCCATAGGTTTGTTTGAACATAGGAAAGTATGTTAGAGCTGATGCCAGATAAATGATCTTTGCTAAAAAATATGCAGAAGTCTCAAGTTCAGAACATAAGCTTGGATAAGCTCTCGTCGATAGGCTTCTGGTCTCATTTGTATCTAGTACTAAATTGAATGGCCTAAATGTTTAAGTCTGGAAAATGTCAGTCATTCAACATTTACGCCTTTGTTCCTTCTGTGTGCATGGAATTGTGCCGGTTAGAAAGTTTATGAAACAGATATAGTCTATAGTCCAAGTAACTTTACAAGACAGGGTTTGTAGGTGTGAAGCCATAAATATGTAATCAATTATTGATTGTGTGGCACAAATTTCAAGAGTAATAGGACATCCACTGGACTGGAAATAAAGATCTGATTAAAGGACTCTTTAAATGTAAGCTACCTTCAAGATAGTCTTAAATATACTGGGACGGGGATGCGAGAGACATACACACAGACAGACAAAGAGGTATAAACAGAAAGAACATTAATTATAGGCTAATGGCAGGATGTGGCACGGCCTATGGTCAGAATGAAGTCTGGTTTGAGTGGAATGGAGGGTTCTTCTATTGGGGAGTTGTGGAAAATAAGATTAGAAAAGCTTATTGGAGAAAGGCCAGGCAAATGTGTTTATCCTTGACACAGAAAGCCCTAAAGCACCATTGTTGGTTTGAAACGCAAGTGTGGAAAATGCAGTGTTGAAGCAAAATTAATACACAGTGTGCTGCTGTGCTGTGCTAAGTCGCCGGGCTAAGTGAAGGTCAGGGAACCTAGCTGTGTAGCTGTTTGAAAGGTCAAGGTGCAAAGTGAAGAGCTGATGTGGATACGAAAGGTTAGGAGTCTCATCTCAGAGAATTTCTTGGGATGTGCTTGCTGCCTTGTGTCTTAGGATGACAGGTACTGGCAATTTCATATGCTTCAACATAAAAAACCAAATGCCTGGTGGCATGTGGACTTCAGGTACCAATTGATCCAGCAGCTCAGCAATGTCATCTAGACTCCAGCTTCTATTTATCTCTCACTTCTCTTTGCTTTTTACCGAGTCATCTTCCCTCAGAGGTTAGCTCCCCTCTTAAGGGGAAAACAGTGGGTTGCAACTCCTTTGAGGAAAACAAAAGAACGTTCTTTCCCAGATGGTCCTAGCAATTGTTCCTTTCAGTTCCTTGGCCTAAAATGAATTGTTTTTCACTGAACCAAATACAGCAGCCAGAACTGGATGAGGGGATTGTATTAAGCCAATTAGGAGCCACTTGAGTGCTGAGGGTGGATCAAGCCCACCTGAAGTCATATGGCTATGAAATTTGAGGTCCCAATAGGAAGGGGGCGAGAGGCAACGGGTGAAGAGATGTCCACTTTGATATCACTTCACTGTTGTGTCTAACTTCTCCTGCTACGGTGTTGCTTCCATAGGCACAGGGTAGGGAGGAACTGGTACCCAGAGACCTTCTAGCCAAGACCCAGACAATCCTTGGAAATAAAGAGGGGAAAAGGTCAGCTCTGTGTCCAAAGGCTGGGGTTGGGGTGGGGGTCAGGAGAGCTGACTTCTACCCTCTGCTGATTGAGAAGCCTTGGTCACAATGTAATTCAGAAAGAGGCGCAGATGTAAAGTCACTGCTTGCTGACTCAAGACAAGAGTTATTCACATCACTGGAGAGTGAGGTCTTCGTAGAAATGGGGCAAATACAGCTGCCCACAGCATTATAGCTCTTAAGGGCAGAATAAGATTCTCCACCTTGTCGCCAATACTCATCTTGGTGTCGGCCAATATTTTCATGATAGTCCCTACGGCACATAGTAGATCATTTCTAAAACCCCAGCCTGAAACTGCCAGACCTCTTTCTCAGGCTGTAACCAATACCCGAGTCCATCTGCCTGCCATGAGTGGATTCTTTCTGTCTTATTTCATTACCAGATACTTCACCTCATTGAAACTCATCCACTGCCTTCCCACCCATTAACGCAGACTCCGAAGCTTTGCCTGCAGTGTATCCCCCCATCAGCCTGGCCAGGCACTTTCTTGGGAGCTTTGTGCCATCTGCCAATGCAGAGATTTCATGGTGCCTGTTTGTCTGGATCATTTATTTGATGGGTGGGGGGAGTTAAAGACTGGTGCCCACAACCCACCCGTCTCTGGGAAGAATCTCTATTTTTCCACCCGCTGGGCATCGAAGTCAGTCTTCAGTAACTTATAGCTGTCCTGTCTCTGGTGCTGTATTCAGATCCTTTCAGTGCCTTTGCACCTGGAGGTGTTGCAAATGATGCTTTTGTTTTTAAGTGCAGCAGTCACAAGGCAGCTAATACAAAACAAGACAGGTGTTTGCATCATAAAATGAATCAGTGGCCTCCAGAGGGGGCTTGGTAGCCTCCCTGATATATTTTTTTTTTTTCTGATTTCTTCAGATGTGTCCGCCCCACCAGGCACCACATGCTCCACCAGGGGGACAGCTGGCTGAACAGGACTAAAGGGAGCCTCAGCTGGACGCTGATTTTATGGTGACTCCACAGCTCAGCAATAAATAATAAAAAGTCAACTTTAACCACTTTTTCCAAATGCACACTCCAGCCTGGGAGTGCTTTGCACTGTTTTCATATGAGTGTGTGGATCCCAAGGCAGGCTTTTCCTGCAAATGCCCCAAGAGCAATTAAAGCCTAAATAGGGTTGACAGATGCTGGTAATATGCAAGCCAGTCAGGGAAACACTCCTCTCACCAGATGTGTGGGTGGAAGGTGAGCGACCTTAGCATCTGTAAGATTGAATAGATTAACGTTTAAAACGGGGGTAGGGTGGCCAGGAAGTGGGAGGCGGGCAATGATGGGAGGAAGCTGAGTTCTGTAGGGTTCCAGCTCCAACATTGGGCATTTGGAGGTCCAGGAGGATGGAAGAGTACCCCATGCTTAGAAAAATCAGCATCTTATTTGCAATGTCATTCCAAGTACTTCTGTCACTATAGAGGAGGTGGTTTTTCACCCCAAAGAATCCGCTATTAATTCTTGTAATGGACCACCTTAAGCTTACATCCTGCTAAGATCTAAGCTATAGCCTGACCCAAATTTCTTTATTTATCCTTTTCAAAAAAATTTCTTTTTAGCTGTGCTGGGTGTTTGACGCTTTGAAGGGTTCTCTGTAGTGCCGATGTACAGGGACTATTTTCTAGTTGCGGGGCTCAGTTTTCTCATTGCAGCGGCTTCTCTTGTGGAGCACGGGCTCTAGGTAGCTGCGGCAAGTGGCCTCAGTGGTTGTGGTTCCCTGGCTCTAGAGCTTAGTTGCCCCAAGGCATGTGGGATCCTCCCAGACCAGGGATTGAACCCATGTCTCCTGCATTAGCAGGTGGATTCTTTACCACTAAGCCACCAGAGAAGCCCTGTTTACTTATTCTTGATGGAAACTCTAATAAGGAAAGTATTCTTTCTTCCCCTAATAACAAAGAAATGCAAAATTACGCAGTAACAGACCTTGTTTCACCTGCTAAAGAGGCTCCTTTTTCAATAGCATCATTCAATGCCAAGTGAAGTTGCTCAGTCGTGCCCAACTCTTTGCTACCCCATGGACTGTAGCCTACCAGGCTCCTCTGTCCATGGGATTTTCCAGGCAAAAGTACCAGAGTGGGCTGCCACTTCCTTCTCCACATTCAATGCCAGAAAGGAGATAAATTGAAACTGTCTCTGGGAGACAATTTGGCAAAACTTAGCAGGAGTTTAATTCCAGTAACACGACACTGCTGAACAGAATAAAACCTTTATGTAGATTTCAGCTTGTGAATCTCCTCCAGAACCTGCATCAATGACATTTAACAAGTACTTCTTTACTGTGAACCAGACAACGCCGAAAGGAAGGAAAGATGCATGAGATGACCCTTGAAGAGCTGCTGAGAAATTTATGGTGCCCACATAGTCAATGGGATCAAATGAGCCGATGGCATCTTTTTCCCTTTTTCACTGTTTCCCTTGAAAACTCTTATAGTTCTTAGAAGAATGATGAGAAAAATCAAGGTGAAAAGAAGACCCCGTTGCTCAGTCCTCACCAGGAGCCGGGCTCTGGACTGGGCACTTTATGTATGTTATTAGTAGAGCCTGCTGTTCCCCAGGCGTGTCTATCCGTAGGTGTGTGCGTGAGTGCTCAGTCATGTTCGACTCTTCATGACCCTCTGGACTCCAGCCAGCCAGGCTCCTCTGTCCATGGGATTTTCCAAGATCACTGGAGTGGGTTGCCATTTCCTCCTCCAGGGGATCTTCACCACCCAGGGATCAAACCCTCATCTCCTGCATCTCCTGCATTGGCAGGTGGATTCTCTACCACTAAGCCACCAGAGGAGCCGTCTGTAGGTGACTGGGGACTCTTTATAGCCTAGTTACAGGCTTTAATGGCAGAAGAGCATGCCGGCCTTTTCTCTATTCCCACAGTTCCTTCCTCTGCAAGGCTATCTTCTGAGCGTGGAACAAGGTAGGAAGAAAAGATGATGGCCACTGCTGCTGCTGCTGCTGCTGTTGCTGCTGCTAAGTCACTTCAGTCGTGTCCGACTCTGTGCGACCCCATAGACAGCAGCCCACCAGACTTCCCCGCCCCTGGGATTCTCCAGGCAAGAACACTGGAGTGGGTTGCCATTTCCTTCTCCAGTGCATGAAAGTGAAGAGTGAAAGTGAAGTCGTTCAGTTGTGCCTGACTCTTAGCGACTCCATGGACTACAGCCCACCAGGCTCCTCTGTCCATGGATTTTCCAGGCAAGAGTACTGGAGTGGGGTGCCATTGCCTTCTCTGTGATGGCCACTAAAAGTCTTTATTGATGGACACCAGTTAACCCTCTCTCCCTCTCTTCTGGTGACCGCAGGGAGTGACATAGCTTCTTTGTCGTCTACTGTGTTTCGTCGGTTCGTTGGGTAACCTCCCCCAGAGAACCTACAGACTTCCTGGTGCAGGTAAATGCACCTCCTTCAGCTGGTCCCTGGATGGATACTTGGTGACATGTCCAGCTTCTTCTGAGACCTGCTGTCATCCACAAATGTCCCCCCTCGGGCAGAGCCCAGTAGTCGGCCCAGCAGAGACCTTATTTCAAATCATCTGTTTGCTCACAACACCTACAGGGCAGGTGGCAGTATTTCCATTTGAAGAAAGTTAGAAGCTGCGGCTGAGCAGTGGAGTGCCACCTTTTGAGCACCTACTGTGAGCCAGGTTTGGGCCAAGACGTTCACAGGCATCGGTTCGCTGATTTTACAGAGCAGCTGATACATGAAGCCAAAGCAATCTTTACACCCTGCTTAAAAATGGAGAAATGGAATCTTGGAGACTCTGAGTAAATTACTGCTGGGGGAGGGGTCAACTGCAGTCTGATTCCTGAAGGTCCTGCTCCAGCCTCTCGATTTCCTGGTTTGGCAGGAAGGGAGGCTCATGACCTCCACCTTCCTAAAGACAAAGGAGGTTTTAAATCAGAGACAGGACGACCATTAGGAGTATCCTGATTTATTGTTGGCAGGTTTCTACTAGGAGAAACAAGTCAACAAAAACTCAGTTCTCAAGGATCTGGTATACATTTATCTCAACTGCAATTATTATCCATTCATATTTTTTAGGGGACTTTTTTCAGTTAATCATTCCAGCAGTCTTTTTAGAATAAAGCCTCTCAACACTAAATATCCTGTGCAAGCCAAATTTAAAATTTTCCTTAATTAGATGGCAATACCACCACCCAGGATGCTCAGACTGAGATCTTCATGTGCCACCAGAACTTGGGCGGGGTGCACCATGAGGGGAAGAAATCCTTTTGGCCTCCGTGTTCTCAGCACCCAGCATCCAGGCTGGTATACAGTAGGTGCTTAATGCATACCTGTTGCATGCACTGGGAAAGAACTTGCCCCAGGACTTAGTTCCTCAGTTCTCTCTCCTACTTCTGGGATGGATAGAAGTGATCAGTCTTGCTCAGAGATATTTAGTAAATTTAGGTGGTCACATGGGTGATGTAGCTGGCAGGCCCGGTTCTTACTCTGGCCCCCAGCTTGCACTAAAGACCCACCATAAATATCTCAGCAGAAAGAAGGCCTTGCCCCTCTGGGGCTGACAGCTAAAACAGGCTGTCCTCCCCCTCAGCAAGACACTGGCACAGCTATTGAGGAATTGGTCACTGTGATGGCCCAGCCCTTGCCAGATGCACACTTAGGCTGCTTGTTATTTGGGAGACGGTTGTTTGATGGGGTGAACGTGCTGTGTGACTCCCTGCTGCCCTCAGGAAGAAAAGCAGGGACCACGCTGCCTGCCACTCACCCCACACACTCTGGGCTTGGGCACTGATGCGGAGCCGATACCGTAAAACTCGACTCTCAAAAATCTCAAAGAAGCCAAGTGAGCAGCTGATGGTCACCCAGTCCAGGGATCATAGCCCTTCCAGAGGGACTTTGTGTAACCTTGGGGCTTGATGAGGGCCTCTCAGGGACTTGGGGGGATGTTTGGGATTCCCTGGTGGCTCAAACTTTGGTAAAGAGTCCACCTGCAATGCAGGGCTGCAAGAGACAGGGGTTCAATCACTGGGTCAGGAAGATCCCATGAAGGAAGAAATGGCAACCCAATTCAGAATTCTTGCCTGGAGAATCCCATGAACTGAGGAGCCTGGTGGGCAACAGTCCATGGGGTCGCAAAGAGTTGGACACGACTCAGCACACTAAGTGCATTCTTCACCAAGAAAAGAAGAAATAAGATTTTCCACAAGGCTCAGAAATGTGACAAAAAGCATCTTGCAATTGTGTAAATTTTGAAGCCAATCATTGTGTATAATAAATCTTTATTTTAACTTTTAATTTTGTATTGGGGTATAGCCAATCAACAACGTTCTGATAGTTTCAAGTGGACAGTGAAGGGACTCAGCCATATTTGTACAAGTATCCATTCTCCCCCAAACTCCCCTCCCACCCAAATCACCATATAACATAGGACAATTTATAGAAATGTAGCAAAAAGCACTATTCCCATTCCCAAATTGGGACCCGGGAAATTAGAAACAGTGAAGTTAGCAAATTAGTAACACGAACATTCAGAAAACAGTAGAGCATCCACAAATGCCTTGGGGAATTGACCAGTGCTGACAGTCCTGCATTCTGTTTTCTTTAAGTAAAGGCTTTCTTTTTCTTAAATAAGTATGCTAACCCCAGAAAGGGGAAACAACACCAGACAGTGATGGTTTCCAAGGCTGAGTGTTGGGGAAAGGCCTAAAGAAAAAGCAGATGGCAGCCTCTTTCTCAGGAGCCATATAATTTCATGGTGCATTTTCTGTTCATGGCTTCACTGAAATTCAAGCCCCGGGGGTCAGTTCTTTCTGGGAGAGGGGATAGGCTTAGGGCGCAAGGAGAAAGCAGTGAGGAGGCAGAAAGCTTCACAAAAGGTGAGCAGTTGGGTCGCTGCTTCTGAGTGAGTGTCTACTATTTCCTCAACCGGGAGCTTTCTGGATTTCAGCCCAGTCACACCAGCACCATCTCTGCTGGTCAACTGCCCTCCACGTCACCTCATTCAGATTCCCAAAGGGGTTGGTGGTCACCCATGTCAAAGGTCAGTGGCCAGATTACTGATGGATGACCTCTTAGGTCAACACCTGGTCCTTTAGGACCACGAGGACTGTGCATGGTTGGATTCTCCCTGAGAGTATGTGGGTGGGTAACGGGCCCTACAATACATGGTGAGTAGCGGTTGCAAAAGAAATGAACTGAGTCTCCAAAAGAGTCGTTATCCAAAGTGTGGTCCCTGAACCAGCATTATCTGCACCAACTGGGAACTTGTTAGACATGCAAATTCCCAGGTGCCTCCACTGCCCCCCACCGCCCACCCCCGCACCTAACTGAATCAGAAGCTCAATTAGTTTGAGTGGATGAGGCCCAGTAATCTGTGTTTTAATTAGCCCTTCTGGGGATACACAGTGATGTTTGAGGACCTCTGGTCTAGAATAATCTTCAAGTGTCTTCAAGCTCCACGCTGTAAGGACTGAAGGAAAATGCAAGTTTTAGGCTCTTAAAAAAGATTGTGGATCAAGTAAGAATGAAATGATGCCATCTACAGCAACATAGATGGACCTAGAGGTTATCATACTAAGTGAACTAAATAAGAAAAAGACAAATATATACTATCACATATATGTGGAATCTAAATTTTTTAAAAATGATGCAAATGAACTTATTTGCCTATGCGTGTTCAATCGCTAAGTTGTGTCCAGCTGACTCTTTGAGACCCCTTGCACTGTGGCCCACCAGGCTCCTCTGTCCATGGAATTCTCCAGGCATGAATACTGGAGTGGGTGGCCATTCCTGACCCAGGGATCGAACCTGGGTCTCTTGCATTATGGGCAGATTCTTTACCATCTGAGCCATGGGGGAAGCCAAAGTTTGAGTGGATGAAAATGTTTTGGAGATGAATGGTGGTAAAGATGGTGCAGAAATGTGAGTGGTATTAATGCTACCAAAAATATATTTTAAATAGTAAATTTTATGCCATATATACACATACACACACAGAACTCTAGACAAGGTGACTCTCCCAGTCTGTCCTCGGTGAGTGGTGATGACGATGTGCAGAAATATGACCAGAGCAACTTCTGAGAAGGGAGGCTGTGCCCATCAGAGGATGAGGCAGTGACTCAGTAACCAGAGGGGACCACACTACACCCAGAAAGGAAGCGTTCGTCACAGCCGGGCACCGCTCTCTCTGAGTGCATCCCTCCCCACTTCCTGCAGAATGGGGAAATCACACACCTGAATGTAAGATTCTTACAGCTGCAGGTGAAAGTCCAAGCCTGATGTTAAGACGGTTGTGGGCAAGTGAGCCAGCACTGACCCATGGCAAAGCTGCCCACGTACTCAGCACCCAACTGAAGAGATGTGACCCAGACCGCAGACACCCCCTGCCACAGACCACTGTCCAACACTCTGCCCTCCTCTCCCCAGGCTTAACCATCTGGTAATAATATTAAATTGTGATCGCCCAATCTTTAAACACTGAGATGGCAGGAAATAGATCGTATACTCTTGGAACTCAAGAAATACTTGCAAAGAAAATAGATGGTGATTTGTTGCAGTATTTTCATACTTTATAGCAAAGTTTAACCCATTCCCGAAGATTTTAAAAGATGCTCCTTGTGCAAGTAAAATTTACTTTGGGAATGCAATTGATATCCTTTGTTAAAAACTCTATAAAAGTTCATAATGTTTATAGGTCCAAGAAGCCAAAATATTCATCATTGAGAGTACCCCCAAGAAATATGATCAGATTTAACATCCATTTCTCACTAAAAGAATATCCATCATAAATCACCAGTCAGAGTATTCTTTTGTGCTGAAATATGGTTATAGGAACATCTCTTGACAGAATTCTAAAGCACCAGTCAATGCAGTAAACGAAAAAATGTTATAAGAAATCTAATCTAATTTGTAGACAGTAAGAACCCAGAAAATCNCCAGTCAGAGTATTCTTTTGTGCTGAAATATGGTTATAGGAACATCTCTTGACAGAATTCTAAAGCACCAGTCAATGCAGTAAACGAAAAAATGTTATAAGAAATCTAATCTAATTTGTAGACAGTAAGAACCCAGAAAATCTAAGAGAATACACTAAAAGTCATGAAAACTAGAAAAGAATTCAGTAAGATGAGCAAAGGTAAAAGAAATATACAAAACATAATAATTTTACCACATATCAACAATGGCGAAGTAGAAAGTTTAGTTGAATTTAGCTTAAAATATCAAGTGAGAATTAAAAGCTATAACTTCCTAAAAATAATTTTTAAATGGCATGACATTATTGAAATACATTTTAAAATGAGAATATAGAAACATAATGCGGACTTAAAAATAAGTCTCACAGTTTTAACAACATCCAGTTCTTAGTAGTAGAAGATCTTGAGGTTTAGCTATTTAGTAGGGCATGAAATATTCACCTTCTGAAAAATATATTTTTGAGGTCATGTGACCTCTTGTGTCTAATCCTGGATGAGGACAAAGGTGAAAGAAGGTGACCTGGTGGGAGAGGAAAACGGCATCACTCATTGGGTGCCCTGTACCCTTCAGTCAGTTCAGTTCAGTTGCTCAGTCGTGTCCGACTCTTTTCGACCCCATGAATCACAGCACGCCAAGTNATGAGGACAAAGGTGAAAGAAGGTGACCTGGTGGGAGAGGAAAACGGCATCACTCATTGGGTGCCCTGTACCCTTCAGTCAGTTCAGTTCAGTTGCTCAGTCGTGTCCGACTCTTTTCGACCCCATGAATCACAGCACGCCAAGTCTCCCTGTCCATCACCAACTCCCAGAGTTCACCCAAACTCATGTGCATTGAGTCGGTGATGCCATCCAGCCATCTCATCCTCTGTCATACCCTTCTCTTCCTGCCCCCATCCCTTCCAGCTCAGGGTCTTTTCCAATGAGTCAGCTCTTCATGTGAGGTGACGAAAATATTGGAGTTTCAGCCTCAGCATCAGTCCTTCCAATGACCACCTAGGACTGATCTCCTTTAGGATGGACTGGGTGGATCTCCTTGCAGTCCAAGTGACTCTCAAGAGTCTTCTCCAACACCACANTTACAAAAGACTTTATCAATTCAATAGAAGGCAGAAAGTATCAAAAACAAACCAAAGAAAAAGCATATTTAAAAATGCAAAATAAAAATGTAAATCAGCAAAAAAAAAAAAACACAATCAGATTTAATTCACTCATTAGCTAGAGATTCTCATATACAATAGAGGGAAAAATGGGTATTATGCTATTTATGAGAGACATTCAGTCAGTTGAGTTCAGTCACTCAGTCATGTCCGACTCTTTGCAACCCCATGAATTGTAGCACGCCAGGCCTCCCTGTCCATCACCAACTCCCAGAGTTCACCCAGACTCACGTCCATCGAGTCAGTGATGCCATCCAGTCATCTCATCTCTGTTGTCCCCTTCTCCTCCTGCCCCCAATCCCTCCCAGCATCAAAGTCTTTTCCAATGAGTCAACTCTTTGCATGAGGTGGCCAAAGTACTGGAGTTTCAGCTTTAGCATTATTCCTTCCAAAGAAGTCCCAGGGCTTATCTCCTTCAGAATGGACTGGCTGGATCTCCTTGCAGTCCAAGGGACTCTCAAGAGTCTTCTCCAACACCACAGTTCAAAAGCATCAGTTCTTTGGCGCTCAGCCCTCTTCACAGTCCATTGCATCCCTATTAAAAAACTGTATCTGAAGTTCTCAAACAAAAGATTGAAAGGATATACCACACAAAGATAAATTAAATAAAGCAAACAAATGACAATGAAAACTCCACCATCAACAGCAACAATACAACAGAAAGATACTAAAGAAAAGGAAACTATTAAGCAATAGCAACATCAACAAACTGGAAATCAAACAACGCTAAGAATTATAGAAAGGAAAATAAAACTCATGTATAATGCCAAATACTGGCAATAAGCACTAATACTACTGACACACATTTTTCCAAAATTGGAATTCTGTTCAATATGTTATTATTTGTCTGAGACAAATAACAAAATTATTGGTATACTAGAATTTCATCCGGAGAAGGCAATGGCACCCTACTCCAGTACTCTTGCCTGGAAAATCCCATGGATGGAGGAGCCTGGAAGGCTGCAGTCTATGGGGTCGCTGAGGGTGGGACACGACTGAGCAACTTCACTTTCACTTTTCACTTTCATGCATTGGAGAAGAAAATGGCAACCCACTCCAATATTCTTGCCTGGAGAATCCCAGGGACTGGAGAGCCTGGTGGGCTGTCGTCTATGGGGTCACACAGAGTCACACACGACTGAAGCGACTTAGCAGCAGCAGCAGCAGCATTTCATCATTCCTGAAAATTCTTCAGTATCATCATGTCTATTTTCCATCTCATGAATGGTCTATAATTTATTTATTATTTTTTATTGTTGGACATTAAGGATATTTCTAAATTTTTTCTGGTATAAATAACACTGCAAAGAACTTGCCTACATCTGTAAGTTGTTTCCTGCATGGTTTTTTTGTCTGTCTTAAAATTTTTTTTTAATATATTTATTTATTTATTTGGGTTCATCATATCTTAGTCGCTCTGGGCCATGTGGGAGCTCTGTTCCCAGACCAGTAACTGAACCCTTGTGCCCTGTATTGGAAGGTGAATTCTTAACTACTGCACCACCAGAGAAGTCCCTATACTTGTTTTCAGCAGACAGAGTATAAGGAGCTAAATATACGAGGGTGGAAACTTATTCTTTGCCATCTTCAGGTTAGCAAGTGTGATGGCTGGCATGAGAGAGTTTGACATGTTTGATTATGTGGATAAATTGATTTAACAAATGTTCCTCTTAATTCATGGCAAGACCCAGAAGGAACAAGAAAAAAATCATATTGGCTCTTTTTCCTGGCACCTGGGTGAGTGTTTGCTTTGGTTTAGCTCTGAAGTCACGGAGAAGGCAATGGCAACCCACTCCAGTGTTCTTGCCTGGAGAATCCCAGGGACAGGTGGGCTGCCATCTAGGGGGTTGCACAGAGCCGGACACGACTGAAGTGACTTAGCAACAGCACCAGCAGCTGCTCTGAAGTCAAGATCTCTGCAGACACAGAGATGGAAAGACAGAAACCCTGTCCCCCTGGAGCCCATGCACTTCTCAGAAGACAACATGTAAACGTGTGGACAATTGCTGTAAGGGAGGACCCAAACCATTATGACAAATCAATCAATTAGTACAATACAGAATTCTAAGTGTCAGAAGTATATTTAGAATTCTTACTATGTACTTGCATTCTCTAGAAGCTTTGTTGATGTTCTCAGATGCTCACTTGTGTCTGACTCTTTGCAACTCCATAGATTGTAGCCCACCAGGCTCCTCTGTCTTTGGGATTCTCCAGGCAAGAATACTGGAGCAGGTTTCAGTTTCCTCCTCCAGGGAATCTTCCTGACCCAGGGAACAAACCCACATCTCCTGCACTGGCAGGTGGATTCGTTATCACTTGAGCCACCTGGGAAGCCCAAAACCTTGCCCAAGGTGGGACTCAAACCCACAATGCCGAGATTAAGAATCTCATGCTTTACAGACTGAACTAGCTTTACTTCCATTTAAATGTCTCCGGGATTAGCGTGGTTTCTCAGATGTCAATCTGACTCTAATCTCTGACTTCCTGAGTCTAATTCCTCTGCACAGAACATAAGGGGTCAAGGGCAGCATGGCCCTAGGAGTTGGTATTTCACTAATGAACTAATTCCAGGAAGTGCTAAAAGACCAAAGCAGGACGGGAAGAAAAGATCAAACTTTTTTTTTTCACCCTAGTGAACTTTTACAGCAATCGCATGGCCTAAAAACAAAGCAACCAACAATGGCTTCACCATAAAACACCCCCTAAAATGTGGTCCCCACACTCGTACACCTGCCAGCCAGAGGCAGCTCCAGCCACATGTCAGAGGAGACATTGACACACAAGCAGAGCTGAATTAACTGTAACTTAATCCTGTCACTCGGGGCGTTTTTGACTCACGTAGCAGTGATTAAAACTGGTGAGCAGATGTCAGAGGATCTCAAGGAAGTGGTAATATTCAAATAATGTTCTGTAAATGAAAAGCAAGTCAGTGATCAACCAACAAGGATTTATGAGTTTTGTCGATGGTCAGCTGAGAAAAAAGCACATGTAGGACAATACTGGGTTATCAGGTTTGTCGAGTAAGGTTAGGAAATTTTTGAAAATCAATGTAGTTGAATAACAGAAGACCAAAAGATAACTTATATTGAGGCTGAATCCATTCACTTGCCAGGCAAGGAGAACTACATCACTTGGGGGAAAATTCAGTAAATTTCCCTGTATGTGTAGAGGGTGGGGTGGGGAGGGGTGATGTAGATAAAGTGGATTCTTTTCTTTAATTCTTATTTTTATTGGAGTATAGTTGATTGGCATCATTAGTGTTAGTTTCAGTCATTCATGTACATTGCTTATTCTTTTTCATGTGTAAAGAGGATTCTGAGAAGTCCTCTTTGGTGGGAGAGGAAATTGAAAAGTATCCGTTGGAACTGATGGTTCTGGCAGGTCCAGGTCACTGGGGCATCCAGGCCACAGGTGTGGCTCTCACGAGGTGTGGGGTGAGCTATGTAAGGTTCAGGCTGTCTTAGGGCCATACTACCTTCGATCCCTGATGCTCTGTGCAGGGACGGAGCCAAGATTTCCCTTATCTCTAAGAGGCCACAGGGAGTTACTGAAGATTCTTGAGAAGGAGAGTAAATGATAGAGATGATGCTTTAGAAATATGACTCACCTGATAATCCACTTTGTCATAAAGATATGACCTGTATGATGCTAATGTCAATGTCAGGAATGACTTGGGTTTGCTTTACTCCGTTTTCATCCTTTGGTCGTACTTTTGATCACTCAGTATTACATATCGGGGATGACATTTGAAAATGGGTCCTATTCACTATACACAGTATTCTAGAGTTTCAATTTGGAAACAGAGGCATCTAGTCTGCCCTCAGCATCTGTCCATTCCTGTCCTTGTCCAGGGGAGGGAGAGCCTGTGAGCTGGCTGGTCTGGCTGGGCAGGGGCAAGTTTGTGCCTGGGAGAAATGGGGTGTTGGAGCCAGGAGGGCTGAGGCAGGTTGGAGGGTAGGGCCTGGGCTTTATGAACCCCCCGAGGGCTCCAGCTCCACCTAAGAGGCCTACAGCAGGGTTGAATCATGGTTACTGTACAGATTTCTCTTTAGACCAGACCCTGAACTTCCTCCAAGAAAACCTTCGCATCCCTGAGCATCTGGCGCATCGATTTACAAACCTGGATCCTTGGTGCATATCACTTACACTTTATTAAAGAGCCTCTTTCTTCCACAGTCAGAAACCAATAGAGATTCAAGGTCAAGGCAGTATTTGCAGCATCAAAAGGACCATAGTAACTGCCTTCTCACTTTCCCTCGCCATCGCCTCAATCCCCAGCCTCAGGGAATTTCAGTCTTTATGGGGATCTCTCCACCTCCCTGAGATATACACCCTGAATTTGCCTGCTGTTGGATCCACCCAGTCTCCTCTTGGAGCATATGCTCTCTTCCTTTAAAATGAAATCTAAATTGGGATAGAACGTGGATTTGTAAACTCGTCTCGGATAAGCTGAACAAGGCTTTCCACATGAGATAAATGTGGTAAAGTGATTTTTTCCACCTCCTCCCTGGCTTGGGGCCAGCTCTAGTCTAAGAGACATGTGAAAGTGGTGGCCAGGCTGGGTCTGGAGGGCGTCGGGGCCCCTGAGGACAACAAAGAGAACAGGACATGTCATCCAGTCTCCCTGTCGCCTGTTCTGTGACAATAGGAAATCACCATTTTATTCTGACAACTTTATTGAAGTATAATTTACAAGGAATAGAATATCCCATGTTGGGACTTCCCTGGTGGTCAGTGGCTAAGACTCCATGCACCCAAAGCAGAGGGCCCAGATTCCNGATTGGCATCATTAGTGTTAGTTTCAGTCATTCATGTACATTGCTTATTCTTTTTCATGTGTAAAGAGGATTCTGAGAAGTCCTCTTTGGTGGGAGAGGAAATTGAAAAGTATCCGTTGGAACTGATGGTTCTGGCAGGTCCAGGTCACTGGGGCATCCAGGCCACAGGTGTGGCTCTCACGAGGTGTGGGGTGAGCTATGTAAGGTTCAGGCTGTCTTAGGGCCATACTACCTTCGATCCCTGATGCTCTGTGCAGGGACGGAGCCAAGATTTCCCTTATCTCTAAGAGGCCACAGGGAGTTACTGAAGATTCTTGAGAAGGAGAGTAAATGATAGAGATGATGCTTTAGAAATATGACTCACCTGATAATCCACTTTGTCATAAAGATATGACCTGTATGATGCTAATGTCAATGTCAGGAATGACTTGGGTTTGCTTTACTCCGTTTTCATCCTTTGGTCGTACTTTTGATCACTCAGTATTACATATCGGGGATGACATTTGAAAATGGGTCCTATTCACTATACACAGTATTCTAGAGTTTCAATTTGGAAACAGAGGCATCTAGTCTGCCCTCAGCATCTGTCCATTCCTGTCCTTGTCCAGGGGAGGGAGAGCCTGTGAGCTGGCTGGTCTGGCTGGGCAGGGGCAAGTTTGTGCCTGGGAGAAATGGGGTGTTGGAGCCAGGAGGGCTGAGGCAGGTTGGAGGGTAGGGCCTGGGCTTTATGAACCCCCCGAGGGCTCCAGCTCCACCTAAGAGGCCTACAGCAGGGTTGAATCATGGTTACTGTACAGATTTCTCTTTAGACCAGACCCTGAACTTCCTCCAAGAAAACCTTCGCATCCCTGAGCATCTGGCGCATCGATTTACAAACCTGGATCCTTGGTGCATATCACTTACACTTTATTAAAGAGCCTCTTTCTTCCACAGTCAGAAACCAATAGAGATTCAAGGTCAAGGCAGTATTTGCAGCATCAAAAGGACCATAGTAACTGCCTTCTCACTTTCCCTCGCCATCGCCTCAATCCCCAGCCTCAGGGAATTTCAGTCTTTATGGGGATCTCTCCACCTCCCTGAGATATACACCCTGAATTTGCCTGCTGTTGGATCCACCCAGTCTCCTCTTGGAGCATATGCTCTCTTCCTTTAAAATGAAATCTAAATTGGGATAGAACGTGGATTTGTAAACTCGTCTCGGATAAGCTGAACAAGGCTTTCCACATGAGATAAATGTGGTAAAGTGATTTTTTCCACCTCCTCCCTGGCTTGGGGCCAGCTCTAGTCTAAGAGACATGTGAAAGTGGTGGCCAGGCTGGGTCTGGAGGGCGTCGGGGCCCCTGAGGACAACAAAGAGAACAGGACATGTCATCCAGTCTCCCTGTCGCCTGTTCTGTGACAATAGGAAATCACCATTTTATTCTGACAACTTTATTGAAGTATAATTTACAAGGAATAGAATATCCCATGTTGGGACTTCCCTGGTGGTCAGTGGCTAAGACTCCATGCACCCAAAGCAGAGGGCCCAGATTCCATCCCTGGTCAGGGAACTAGATCCCACAGGCTACAACTAAGACCCAGGACAGCCAAACAACTCAACAGTTTAAAAGAATACACCTACGTTCAGTATACTGACTCAATGGACATGAGTCTGAGCAAACTTCAGAAGATGGTGAAGGACAGGGGAGCCTGGCATGTTGCAGTCCATGGGGTCACAGAGAGTCGGAAATGACTTAGTGACTGAACAGCAACAACAACAAATGTTAATGATGCAGTGGCGTGAGTTTTGACAAATGTATGCCTGTGTTACCAGCCCCATAATCCAGGTAGAGGACATTTACAAGGCCCACGTGACACCTCATGCCCTTTCCTGTCCTCCCAGCTCAGCTCCAGCCCTGAGAAATCATGATATCTGCCTTTTCTAAAAATTTATGCAATGAGGATGCTCCAGTATGTACTGCTTAATGTCTAACTTTTTAAACTTATTATATTCATGATTACATTATTACTATATTACATTATTAATTGCTATTATATTTTCCTTTCTTCTTGCTTGTAACAGTATGTTTTCCATTTCCATTTTATTTTTTAGTTTTTGGCTGTATGAGACAGCATGTGGAACTTTCCTGATCAGGGATCAAACCTGTACCCTCTGCAGTGGTGTCTTAACCACTGGACCACCAGGGAAGCACCTGTTTGCTTCCTGTTTTAACCCTAAGTAGTTTTTCATGGGATGGGTGTACCAGAATTTTTGCCCATTGATGTCTATTTAGGATGTTTCTAGTCTGGACATCTTATTGAATATGTTTAGTCACTCAGTCATGTCTGACTCTTTGTGACCCCATGGACTGTAGCCCAGCAGGCTTCTCTTCTCCATGGGGATTCTCCAGGCAAGAATACTGGAGTGAGCTGCTATGCTCTCCTCCAGGGGATCTTCCCAACCCAGGGATCGAACCCAAGTTTCTCACATTGCAGGCAGATTCTTTACCATCTGAGCCACCAGGGGAACCTGAGGATACTGGAGTGGGTTGCCATGCCTTCCTCCAGGGGATCATCCCGATTCAGGACTCGAACCAGGGTCTCCTGCATTGCAGGTGGGTTCTTTACCAGCTGAGCCACCAGGGAAGCCCAGCTGTTACTGAATACAGCCACTCTGATCATTCACATGCAAGTCTCAGTGCACACATTCTCACATTTCTTGGATAACCACCTAAACGGAATTGCTGGGTCATACACGAAGTGCATGTTTGACTTTGTAAGAATTGATGACTCTTCTCCACGATGGCTATACCAGGTCCCCACCAGCAACACAGGAGCATTCCAGTTGCTCCCCGTGGTCATCCGCACTTGGTATTGTCTTTTCTTCCTTTTAGCCTGTTTAAAGTTGTGTTTTCTTGATGCCTAAAGATGCTGAGCACTTAAAAAATGCTTTTACTGATCATTCAGATAGCTTCTTTTATGAAGTGTCAGTTTAAATCTTTTAGACATGGCACTTTTAAAAAGCTTGGAATATAATGGGAAGATTCTGTGTTAAAGTCCAAAGGATGAGGGTGTCCGTCTCAGGTCTATAAGTGGCTGTGACTTTAAGAAGAGATTCACAGACGCTGGGAATCATGTCTTACTGTTACAATTTAAAAAAATGAATAGAATAGATTATGTTTAAAGTTCTTATTCTGCTCTGGAGACCAGGATTAGAATCTCCATTTCTTTATTATAAGATAGGCACTTTGCTAGGGCCCAAAGAAACACCTAGTCATAGAATGTGAAAACAAACAGGGAAATTGGCCATCTCACCCAGCTTCTGCCCAAATTCAGACACCAAGAGTTAGCCAACATTGCACAATTACTTAATGGCACCTGTGTTGGTTGATCAGTCGTGTCCAACTCTTTGTGACCCTATGGACTATAGCCTGCCAGGCTCCTCTGTCCATGGGATTTCCCAGGCAAGAATACTGGAGTGGGTAGCTATTGCCTTCTCCAGGAGATCTTCCAGACCCAGGGGTTGAAAGCGGGTCTCTTGCATCACGGGCAAATTCTTTACCATCTGAGCCACCAGGGAAGCCCATTTAATGGCATAGATGTGACTCAACTGGAGTCATCTGCCTCTAGTAAGTACTAATACAAAAATTTGAGAAATAGGCATATATCTTGCCTCTGATTTCAGAGGAAATAAGAGTTGGGCAACGTGATTTTGCCTTCAGTTTTTTTTCACCAAAGTAGGGTGTTTTTTATTTGCATCCCTGGCGTTCATGTGAGCAACAGGGGAAAGATAATACAAAGGGTCTGGAGGGGTCCTGAGTCCCAGGGTCTGTCTGAGGAAGCTTCTTCACCCTGGTTCTGCAGGTGCATGCCCACTAAGACACAAACTCAGTGTCCTCGGCCCAGGCAGCCTGTTTACAGAACTGTGACTGCAATAAACATTGCAACGAAAATTACATTTGCACTCCAGCCTGTAGAGTGCCTTATGTAAACTGCCAAGTCCTTAGGGGCCAGGGTAATCACGGCACGCCATTCCCATGGGTGTTAATGTTTATAGAAGGCTAGTTAACCTTGCACAGGATCTGGGATCACAAGGCTGTGTGCACTATTCAGCTGCAAATTTAAAGAATGCTAGTCCCTGCCGGCACATATACTGGGGTTAGGTGGACAATCACAGCTTGTTCCTGGGCTGGACAAAGCCCCTGGACCTGGCTTGCATGGCCTTGAGTCCCTTGATTACTCATCCAAGGCCTGTGACGTCCCTTTTCCCTGAACAACTCAGACTTAATGGACTGTGATGATTGTCCTTACACGGTAACTCTGTTCTGTTACTTGAGCAAACCATGTAGTTACACATTCGTTTGTAAATTTTTGAGACCCCCTAGGAAAGAAGGGGCCATTGTAAACCTTTGAAACAGAACCCAGACATGCTGAGAGCCTCAAAGATTGTTTCCAGTAACACGAAACTCCTTTTCATAGTGCTCTCGAGGGGCGACAAAGACTGGCAAGACATGGTGCCTTTGTTCCAAAAGTTTACAATCTATAGTTTTTGGATAGACAAGGCAGGCATACATGAAATAGTCAGTGAAACACGAGGGGCTATGTGCTAAAACTCAGCTGGAGGGTGTAGAGGTTAGCTCACGAAAGATTCTGATTGCTGTGGCCTGGCTAAATGGAGGGAAAAGTCAGGGAGGAGATGGGATTGGAAACAGCACCACATGGATGCTGAGCTTCGGGTAGAGAGTAGATTAAGGTGTGGAAATATACAGTGTCCAGGTTGGAGGGAAGAGAGAGGTCTGCTTAGAGCAGAGTATTAAAGCCAGGCATGGAACACATGGGTCATGGTGGTAGGTCACCTTCACAAGGTAAAAGTCCTTGAAAACCAACAGATGCTGGTGCAGAAGAGAAACATACAGGTAACCATGTGTCATTTGCCTGTAGTACCCTGCAATATTTTCCTAACTCACTCACAGTAAAAAAAAAAAAAAAAATCCTACCAATGATCCTAGCTTGTCTGCTGCAAATACCCTATTACTTACCTTGTCTCAACACCTACCACTTTCTCCTTTGTTCATTCCACTCCATCTAGACGAGCTTTCTTGTTCCTCCAATACTGGAGGCAACATTTCATCAGGACAATTTTGCATTATCTGTTCCTTCCACCAGAAATGCTCTTCCTGGGCTTCCCTGGTGGTCCAGTGGTTAAGAATCCATTCACTTTGCAAGACAAGGTTTGATCCTTGGGCCAAGAAGATCCCACACGTAGTGGAGCAACTAAACCCGTGTGCCACAGCTACTAAACCCCCTCTCTAAAGCCTGAGAGTCGCAACTATGGAAGCTTGCATGCCTAGAGCCTGTGTTCCACAGGAGAAGCCCACGCACCACAGCGGGAGAGTGGATCTACCTGTTGCCACAACGAGAGAAAGCCTGTGTGCAGCCACGAAGACCCAGCGCAACCAAAACTAAAATGAATAGATAAATAAAAGATTTTAAAACACAGTGTGTGATCCATCAAAAAGACTTTAAAAAAGAAATGCTCTTCCTGCTGATACCCACTGGCTTTCTATCTCTCTACTATGTCTTTCACATAAACATCCTCTGTCAGTCAGCCTTCCCTAATACCTTAAAACTGCAACTGCTCCTCATCTTGGCTTCTCTCTGTCCTCTTTCTCAAGTTCATTATTTTCCTGAGGCATTTCATTATCTGACTATACATACATACATACACACACACACACTTTGTTTATTGTTGTTACCGAATGCACATTTGTGTGCCTGACATGCAGTGAGGCCAAATAAATTGAGTCATTGAAGTTTGGAGCAGAGAAAGTTTTATTGCAGGGCCATGCAAGGAGAACTGGAGAACCTTGTGCCCTGCAAAAACTCCAAATTCCTGAAAGGGTTTCAGCAAAGCACTTTTAAAGGCCTGGTGAGGGAAGGTCGTGGTGAGTTGTTGCAAACTTCTTGGTGTTGGAATCCTTTGTTCTTGCAGCTGTCCACGCAGGTCACATCACAGTGTTCCTGTAAACTTCCGGCAAGACAAATGCTATTCTCTGTTCTGAAACTTTTTATCTCTATATGAATGGATTCTTAGAGGTCAGAACCCTGGGAATAGGCTAACCTGTACTTTTCAGGATGCAGGAAAGTTGCAGAGCAAACATGACTCAGCACGGGCAATAGGACTATTAATAATATGGAGTCAGATTTGTTCTTCCTTATCCTTCTGTCTTCCCCCATAAGGACATAAACTCATGAGGGCACAGGATTTTGCCTAGTTTTTTCAGTGATGTATCTCCAGCACCCCAAACAATGCCTAGACATTTGGTTAATATTTGATAGAAGAATGAATAACCTGTTTCTAAGACGCTGATCTGGTAAAGGAGCAGTTGTAAGAGCCACAGGGGCTCACACGCACAGCAGAACGCACAGGGCATGGAAGGGGCTGGAGAAAGATAAGGTATTTTGGTGCACCCTTATAAGACAGGGTGGGACAGGTATCAGTTAGAGCTCCTGTGTTGCAAGCAACAGAAATTAATCTGACTTAGGCTAAAAGTAATTTATTGGAAAGGGTCAAGAGCTTCCCAAATAGACAAGAGGGCAGGAGAGCGGGCTGGGAGATGAAGGAGAGAACAGGCCTAAAAGGATCAGGGCTCAGAGACCATAACGTCTGCCTGTAGCAGGAGGCTGCCGTGGATGGAACGTGGCTGTTTCCAATTTCCTTGTTCCTCTACCCGAGAATTAAATTCCAATGAAGGAGCCTCCAGTTTGGCCTAGTCTGGATCACATGCCTGCCCTCATCCCTCCTCATAAAGATTTACTGTGTTTTGCGATCCAGCATCCACATCTCTTCCTAATATCATCACCATCAAGAATTTCTCTCTACTCTGCCAAGGAGTTGAGTCTACTTTTCTTTTCTATGTTTCTACTCAGAAAGTATAACCCAAGGAATTGAACAAACAAGTTTCATTACAGAGATCTTTTAAGAGCTTAACATAATGAAAATAACTCTGAAGTACATAGGACATCACTGTTGATAAAACACTTCTACACAACTAGTCTTATGGGAACCACGTCATTTCTGTAATGTAGATACGTGCATTCTCAGTCATTTCGACTCTCTGTGACCCCATGAACTGCAGCCCACCAAGCTCCTCTGTCCATGGAATGTTCCAGGCAAGAATACTGGCGTGGGTTGCCATTTCTTACTCCAGAGGATCCTCCCAACCCAGAGATCAAACCTGTGTCTCTTGTGCCTCCTGCATTGACAGGCAGAGTCTTTACTACTGAGCCCCCTGGGAAGTCCCATAATGTTGGTAGGTATGTGTTATATTCTTATTCTATAGATGTGCAAATGGGTGTTTTGAAAGTTTAAGCAATTTATTAAAATTTGTGACACCAGGACTGTTTAGATATTAAATTTTGTTACAACAATGACTGACATTTATGAACACTTGCTATGTATTCAGCAATGTTATGCACATAACATAATGCACATAACATAACATAATTCTCACGACAACCCTAGGAGTTAAGCACGGATATTCTAGTTAGGAGACTGAAGTAGATCTATGTAACTTGTCCACGATGACATGTTTATAAGGTGCAGGAGCTTGGCTCCTACCCCTCAGTTTGTACCCTGAATGCTATGCTAAAACGCCTCTCAAGTTTTATTAAATAAGTGTCAATTGATATAGGTGACATCAACAATATTTATGTTCACAAAAATATACTTGGATCAATCAAAGAGGAAAGCTGAACACAATGCTATAAAGCAATTATGCTCCAGTAAAAAAATTATAAGATAAAATACCTCCCCACCCCCACCCCCCAAAAAAGAAGAAAGTTAAATGCAGGTGGTCACCAGCTCTAATCTGTCCTAATCCTTCTGAAGACTTGGAGAATGGATATTTCAGCAGCTGCTTGAAGACAGGGTCCAGTCAATGAACTAAACTCAGATTGGGTACCAAATATCACTTTTAAAAAGGCAAATTCATATGTTCAGTGTGGTTTACAGCTAAGATCAGCTCTCCTTTACTCACACATGGATATAAATTGGCTCAATCAGATGTTTCCTTTATGCTGAAGAAATGGGATGAAGAACTAAGGAAAATAAAGAAAGCAGTTTTCGAGAAATGGGCCCTGCCCTAAAAGAGGTAAGAAAATGCCAACTCTAACTCATGGTTTCCTTGAATTGTTTAGTTTTATCTTTCACGAGTAAAAGTGTTGACCATAAATACAAGTCTTCTACAGAAGGAAGTTGAATCTGAGAGATCCTTTGGGTTACCACGTTGGTATAGAAAATAATCATCAGGAACACAGGGTTTGGGTCATAATGCTCCAGGACTTTTACTCCATGTGTGTATGGCACTGAGTTTATTCTTAGAAAAACACATGTGTTTAACTTGGGGAAAGACCCCCCCCCTCCGCCCGTCCCGATAAGGGTCCCAGATTTTATGAGTGAACCATTCCATTCCCCAGTCCTATAGTTTCACACCTCCACCGGGCTCTCTCAACATCAACAAAAACTCCAAGGATTTGATGGGAAAATGGTGTTAAGTCTCATGTTGTTTCAGGAATTTCCCAATATGCACTAAATTAACTTTGGAGCCAGATGAGTCTGAGTGGTAGGAAATCGCTCCATTGGACACAGATGGCAGACCCTAACATTCCCAGCAGCTGTTGCACACACATGAAATCAGATTGGGATTAACACTTACCTTCAGAATGGTCACACCCGGATGTGATGGCTTCTCTGTAATACACACCGAGCTTAGCTTATGTCTCTGAAACCACATGACCTCACGGGCCTTGGGAACATTTGATCCAGGAAATCTGAACCTAGGCAGAAATCATAAAGCATCAGGTAGACGTTAAGCAGGAATTTATCTGCTTTTTGTCTGAAGTGGCTTCACATCCCTGCAGCTTTTGTCTGATGCGGAGTGAAATATTTATAGGCAAACTGCTTTCTAAGGCAGAGTTACAGGCTAATTCAGGTTCGGCGTGAAATGTCTCTGCCCGTTGGCCACCTGCTGAATCCTCAGTTCCAAGTGCAACCAGATCTAAGTTCGTTTGTAGCACCATAGCTTTTATCAATGATATCAGGTTGATAACCAAAGTAGAATTTACAATGCAATCTAGCTGTGATGCCAATGTAACTGGTTATTGGCAAACAGATTAAAATTTACCAAACTTTTAAGAACACTTAAGACCATTCCCAGGCCCCTTTGTCTTGTCTTGAAAAGATATATACATCCTTTAGGGAGGCTGTGGCTGTACAACTTCTGAAATTCTCTTTGACATTATTTTCAGAACTGTGGCTTGATCGTTCAAATAGACTTACAACTGTATCCTTGGAGGATAGATTTGAATTTTAGAAAGAGCCAAGGGTTATCCAGGGCTAAACATGATGATTTAGGAGGGGGATCAAGTTTGGCAATATCAATATATGTCAAAATGAGGTGTGACTTTTAATTAGTAAGGCGAATTTTATTGTATGGCTTATACATATGGTCTTAAGGCAATTTCAAAACTTTTCTTTTTAATAATGCCTGTGCTGTAGCAATTTGAATGTTTAAATTCTGGAATGTTTGCTTTAAAATAATATTTTATTACTACTATTACAGTCTCAGTGTGACCCTGATGAGAGCTAGCATATAGAAGGAGATCAAAAACCCTTTTCTTTGCGGTTAATCACAAAGAATTCAGAATTCCTAATGCTTAACTCTGATACTCTTCACTTACCAAGACTATTAGTAAAGGCCCCACATTTTCCTTACTTTTCCATCTTTAAAAGAAAAACTACTAACCAGCTTTAAATGTTCTTCTATTGTTCCTTTTCATTATCCCAATATTTATGGTTCATCTTTTTCAACAAAGGCCAAAAGCCCCACATCTAAAACCCAGCTGAGATTTAGTTCTCTCTCATTGCTTTCAAATGTAAGCATCCAAGGCTGATATAGTGACCCCAGAATTTTGGAGAATTCAGTTTTCAGAACTCAGAACTCAGTTCACGTACAGATTCCAACTTGTTCTCCAAGATGGCGGCTCCAACAGCAGCCAACACATCCATATGCCAGCAAATTGAAAAAGTAAAGAAGGAAGAGAAATCTTTCCTTTTCTTTCACGATCACAGCTTGGAAGTTGCATACACTAATCTATCACTTCTACCTAAATTCTTCTGGCCAGAATGAAACCAAAAGCAAGGTTGGAAAATAAAGTTTAACTTTCGATCTTGTATCCAGTCAACACTTGTGATTCTGTAATTCCAGTGAGAAAGAAAGAATAAATATCTTGGAAAACAAGCAGTCTCTGACTCACATCTTTGACAAAGTTTTATTTAATGTGATTGATGATTTTAGCTATGCCTTCTTCCCAGATGGAGCTAGTGGTAAAGAACCCACCTGTCAATGCAGGAGACATAAGAGATGCAGGTTCAATCCTTGGGTTGGAAGATCCCTTGGACAAAGAAATGACAACCCACTCCAATATTCTTACCTGGAGAATTCCATGGACAATTCTATGGAATTGAATTCCAGAGGAGACTGGTAGGCGACAGTCCATCGGGTTGCACGGACTTGGACAGGGCTGAAGCAACTTAGCACTCATGAAAGGAATTAGGAGACAGGAGACGGGGATAAGGAAACAGCCAAAAGCCTACTCATGATTTGACAAAACCAAAGCACATGGGGCTCTGACTGAGGTCAGGCGGGAGAGGACAGTGAGGATGGATTTGTGAAGTGGCTGCTTTTGTCAGGAGATCCCACAGCTAGTTAGACAGAACTTCACACTGTCTGTTGGGATTGGCACTGTCTACTGGTGTTTAGATGCTAAAGGAAAAACAATTCTAGGAAGTGAGAGAACACAGGGACGTCGAGGCTTAACCCAGTCCCTTACTGAAGTGAAGTAAAGTGAAGCTTGCTCAGTCATGTCTGACTCTTTGTGACGCCATGGACTATACAGTCCATGGAATTCTCCAGGCCAGAATATTGGAGTGGGTAGCTGTTCCCTTCTCCANACCCAGTCCCTTACTGAAGTGAAGTAAAGTGAAGCTTGCTCAGTCATGTCTGACTCTTTGTGACGCCATGGACTATACAGTCCATGGAATTCTCCAGGCCAGAATATTGGAGTGGGTAGCTGTTCCCTTCTCCAGGGGATCTTCCCAATCTAGGGATCAAACCTAGGTCTCCCGAATTGCAAGCAGATTCTTTACCAGCTGGGCCACAAGGGAAGCCCTATTACCTGAGAATATTTGCAGTTCTGAAATACCCACGTTTACTTCGTCGGAGCAGAAGCCCATTCTGACATGCCTGCTTCCTAACAAATGGTACCAGACCAGAAAGGTGGTGTATTAGGTGGAGACTAATTTAAGAGCATGTGCAATGACTAGGAAACACTTTGGAAGAAATCATTAAACTCCCTGTAGGACTTATTCGCCAAGTGCTTTGGAGCTGGTCCTCTAATCACCCTACAAAGTGAAAAAAGCACTTAATAAACCTAAGATCAAGGGACTCCACAGCATCTGGCCCCATCACCACATCTGTGGATTGATGTCTCAACTCAGGAAATACCACTTGGCTGTAAGGCAAGATATTCTCCTCTGCCATCAATACCTCAGTGCCTGTGAGAATATCTCCCACATTGCTGTGGTTCTCCAAGCCCAAATGGACGCAGCAGCCTGAAAACTGTCCTCAGTGTGCACTTGTTGGTAATCAGTATTCTCTCTGCTTTAGAGCACCCTTACAAGAAGACGCCAACACTACAAAATTAAAATCAGGAGAGATATTCTTCGATTATACTCTTGGCAAGTACAGCGGAAGCATGAGAGAAGAATCAATCAAAATTGGTGAAGCAATATGGGAAATCCACTTTTCTGCAAATACTGCTGAAAAATCAAACAATGGGAGGATTTTCTAGAAGCTTACAATTTAAAAACTCGGTTTTGCAGAAAGTCAACTAGTTGTGAACTGATGGCAAGGTGTCAAGATCATCCATGATTCCCCAACTCCTGGTGAAGGAGAAATTTCTTTCTTATTTACTTATTTACTTTACCTTTACTTCTGGCTGTGCTGGATCTTTGTTGCTGCTCAGGCTTTTCTCTAGTTGCAGTGTTCGGGCTTCTCATTGCAGCGGCTTCTCTTGCTGTGGAGCACAGGCTCTACGGTGCGCCAGCTTCAGTAATTGCAGCTCCCAGGCTCCAGAGCACAGGCTCAATAGTTGTGGTGCACAGGCTTAGTTGCTCTACAGCATGTGGGATCCTCCCAGACCAGGGATCGAACCCACGTCTCCTCCATTGGCAGGTGGATTCTTTACCACTGAGCCACCAGGGAAGCCCAAGGAAAATTTTCAAAAGAGGATGAGAAAACAACAAAAAGCCTATTTTAACAATGTTGGGGAAGATAGGGAGTCACCAGTGACTCAGAAGACCAGAGAGGTTTAGGACTTCTGAAATGACACAGAGCAGATAGAATCAGATCTGACATATAGAAACAACCACCACCACCAAAGGAGAAAACCACAGCACAGAATATACACAGAAGGAGCCTCATTCAGGAGATGATGAGGCAGTTCTGAAGGAGTCTGGGCCAAGGGCCACGAGAAGCAGGAGATCCAGAGTTGTCTAAGGAGGCACGTGCTTTCACAGCTGCATTCGGGGCAATTTCTCTTCCACCCTCCCCTTGTGTGCTCATCAGAAGGCAGCCGTGGTAAGTGTATCAGAGACAGAGATATAACACAAAGCCCCAATGCAGTAGCCCCAGGAGACACTATCATCATCGCCCCTCCTGGCAACGCTGGGGGTGGAGGTTAAAGGATGTGGGGTTTCTTTTTGAGGGGTGATGAAAATGTTATACCTACAACTGTGGGCAAGAATCCCTTAGAAGAAATGGAGTAGCCATCATAGTCAATAAGAGTCCAAAATGCTGTACTTGGATGCAGTCTCATAAATGACGGAATGATCTCTGTTCATTTCCAAGACAAACCATTCAATATCACAATAATCCAAGGCTATACCCTGACCAGTAATGCTAAAGAAGTAGAAGTTGAATGGTTCTATGAAGACCTACAAGACCTTGTAGAACTAACACTCAAAAAGATGTCCTTTCCATTATAGGGGACTGGAATGCAAAAGTAGGAAGTCAAGANAGAAGACTCTTGAGAGTCCCTTGGATAGCAAGGAGATCCAACCAGTCCATCCTAAAGGAAATCAGTCCTGAATATTCATTGGAAGGACTGATGCTGAAGCTGAAACTCCAATACTTTGGCCACCTGATGTGAAGAACTGTCTCATTTGAAAAGACCCTGATGCTGGGAATGATTGAAGGTGGGAGGAGAAGGGGATAACAGAGGATGAGATGGTTGGATGGCATCACAAACTCAATGGACATGAGTTTGAGCAAGCTCTGGGGGTTGGTGAGGGACAGAAAAGCCTGGCATGCTGCAGTCCATGGGGTTGCAAAGAGTCAGACATGAATGAGCAGCTGAACTGAACTGAACTAAACTGAAAATGTTCCGAAGTTGATGGTGATATGGCTGCCGAAATCCATAAATATACTAGAAGCCATTGAAGTGATCACTTTGAATCCAAGTATGGTGTGCTGTGTGAATTTGATCTTGTTAAAGCTGTGACCCGATGAACTGCAACCCGCCATGCTCCTCTGTCCACGGGATTTTTCAGGTAAGAGTACTGGAGTGGGTTGTCATTTCTTCCTTCAGGGGATCTTTCTGACCCAGGGAATGAACCTGCACCTCCTGCTTCTCCTGCACTGGAGGCAGATTCTTTCCCCAGTGAGCCGTCGGGGCAGCACCAGACAGCTAAGACTGAGATAAAGCTGTTACTGAGAAGGAAGGAAGGAAGAAAAGGAGAAAAAAGGAAGAAAGGAAGGAGGGAAGGTGGGAGGGAGGAGATCCTGAGTAAACTAGTAATGAAAAAAGCTTCCTAATCTAATAAAGAATAACGTCAGAAAACTATACAAAATATCAAATTAAGTTTCCTCTAAAATCAGATTAAAATTAGAAGTCTGTTCACACAGTCACCAACTGCAAATCAGTGTACTATCACATCAATGCATTTACAGAAGGCAAAACAGATTGAAATATTGGGGAAGAGAGGAAAAATACCTTTCCCTAATTTCAAATGATAATATTATCTATTTAGCATATTTAGAAGAACCTGCTCCAAACTACTAGGTCCATAAAAGGGCTCAGCAGAGCAGATGGATACATTGTCAACAGACAATTCTACACAGCAGTATCAACTTGCTAGAAAACCTTTTAGGGAAGAAACATTTTCTTTACCACAACCACAGGGAACATCAAATACCTAAAAGTAATGCCTAACACCCAGATGCATAAAGCTATAAAATAGCACCAAAAGCCATAAAAGATGAATTAAATAAATGGAGAAATAGGTCATTTATTGCACAAGAGCATTTTGTATTGGGAAGATTTAAGTGCTGCCCAAATTAATACACAAATTCAAATCATTCTTATGTAAACCACAGTGGAACTTGATGGAATGTAACAAGCAAAATATAAAGTTCACGAGGAAGAGAAAATGGTCAAGAATAGCCAAGAAAAGCAGAACAGCAGGGAGGCGTGCCCTGTGCTGGGTTAGCATGGGGGATGCTGGTGCATTATTCTGCTTTAGTGTTTGGGTCTTTGAGAAAAAAGAATGTATTCATGTATTAATTGTAATAGATACTGGTACTTTTCCTTCCCAAAATATTTATCTGGAGTTATTTGATATTGATGCATGTGTGCATGCTAAGTTGCTTCAGTTGTGTCGACTGTTTGTAACCCTACAGACTGTAGCCTGTCAGACTCCTCTGTCCATGGGATTCTTTAGGCAAAAACACTGGAGTGGGTTTCTGAGCCCTTCTCCAGGGGATCTTCCTGACCCAGGGATCGAATCCACATCTCTTCTGTCTCTACATTGCAGGCGGGTTCTTTTACCACTGGTGCCACCTGGGAAGCCCATATTTGATATTGATAGTGTGACTTATTAACTTCTGGGCTGCGTTTTATAGACAATGCATTACCAATTATTTGTGTTGGGGAAAAAAAAGAAAAGGAAAAGCACCAGGTCATCTTTATGGAAGAAGACATGGGTAAAAGATGAACTGAGGATTCCTTCAGGAAAGCCAATGTGTAGGGACTCCCCGGTGATCTGGGGGTTAGGACTCTGAACTTTCATTGCAGGAGGCACAGGTTCGATCCTTAGTTGGGGAGCTCAGATCCCACATGCCAGGAGGCCAAAAGAAAAAGAAAACCAATGTGTGACTTTTTCTGTCATCTCCACTGAAGTCCAAAGAAGTCACCCTGGTGTTGTTTGGAATGGTCTCTATCACCACCACCATGCGTGAAGCTCATTGCCATTTGTTTCTCTCTAATAGATTGAAGTCATACCTTTATAAAACTGGATGCTTCTGGCCAAAAGTCTTATCAAATTCCCCTGCCTCCATCTCCCAGATGCCAACAGGTGCCAGCCACACAGGTGACTTTCCCTAAGAAGGTTAAACCCTCCTATTTTATTGGAAACAGATGCCCAGAAAGAACCACAGAGAAAAATCGATTTCCTGGTTTCTGGAAAGACTACCTTTTGCTACACAGTTGCAAGAAACTAAGTGTAAATAAGTGATAAATCCAAGTCTGCATTTCCCCAGGCCATATCTTCAATCCTCTCACACTTGTCTGCAACGATTCTAATTATTTGTTTACAGGGACCCAGGCTCATGCTTATCAAATTGTAGACACTCCATAAATATTTGTTGAAGAGATGAAGAAAAAAAGAAAGGAGGCAGAGTTCCCACCATTACAAGACAGCAGAGCTGAACTGTTATCTCATCACTCCATTTGTACTGCTTGTCAGTCTATCACTGGAAGATGGGGTTCTGTTTAAATTCATGCAGGACCCCTCAAACCGTGATGCCTGGCTGCCCTGCCCTGGTCACTATCCGGAGACTTGACAAAAGCCAGAGGGTCTGTTATCTCTGAACCTCTGTTTCCTTCCAGCTACATGGAGGTTTCTTCACTCCCGAGGCAGAGCATCTTCTACTCAGACACAAGACTCGGTGCCCCTTGTGCCTGGTAACATTCTGATGTTTCATTAACTTAGTTGCAGTTTCATTTCCTTAACTAGGCTCCAGATATCCCATTTCTGTTACAATCAACCTCTGGTTCAGGGGTGGTCTTCACTCTGAAACTGGGCTCTTTCGCTCCCAGACTTGTTTACATGGGTTCCCCTTCAACTGCTTCATCCCCACGCTTGTGAATCACCCTGGCCCTCAGGATGCTAACCAGGTTAACATGCCATGGACAAATTTCTTTAGAGGTAAGCCCCCGCCTTTCAGTCTAAAATTGTTTCCAGTTTCCCATTAAAATGCCTTTTAAAGCAGGGGAAAGCAGGAAAGCCAAGGTACTATAAACCCAAATTGACAAGCCACAGAATACAAGGCCTGAGGAGGCATCTATAGTAAATAATGAGGCAAGTGGGTCTGGAAAATTCTATTCACACAATTACTTTCATCAGGTCTCTCCTCTCCAGCTTCTTATCATCTCTCCAGAAAATAGTACCTTCAAAGCCGCCACATCCCTTAAAAGAGTGCCTCATTCATTCTTTATCTAATAAACAACACAGATGACAAAATAAACTGGTTTGTTTAGAAGAGTGTGCACAGATATTATTGTTATTATTTTACAAATGACTGACTCTCAGCTATTTACTTCCATTCAGATGAATGGGCATCTGAGTTGTCATTTTCAAATGAAAAAGTACTCCCAGATGTCCGCAACCTCTTAGACCTTAAGAGCCCCTCCATGGGACAGAATAATTCCTGGCAGCCCTGAGGCACAGTCAGAGAACGAGGGAAAGAGGAAACAGCAAAGCATAAGGAAGAGAAAACTGGACATCATCTTCCTACCCAAATCCCACCGGAGGACCCCAACATGCTTGGAAATTCCGAAGCCTCTGTCTGGTGTAACAATGTCTGCGAGCGATTAGATCCCGTGTTTCCCTAACCTGCCTTGGCCCAGGGACCTCTTTTCCTACGACCCCATGGACTGCCGTGTGCCAGGCTTCCCTGTCCCTCACTGTCTCCCACCCCGGTCACACTGACCTCTCTCCTCACTGTTCCTACAGCAGGCCCCTGCTGCTCTTGCCCCAGGGCCTTTGCACCAGCCACTAACTCTGCCAGGAACACTTCCCTCCCCACCTGTCCAAGAGACATTTTGTCTGTTTGTTTTAATTGTTATTGAATAGTTGATTTACAATGTTGTGTTAGCTTCAGGTGTTGTTCAGTCGCTCAGTTGTGTCCAACTCTTTGCAGCCCCATGGACGGCAGCACACCGGGTTTCTTTGTTCTTCACTATATCCTGAAGCTTACTCCAATTCATGTTCATTGAGTTGATGATGCCATCCAACCACCTCATCCTCTACGCTTCCTTCTCCTCCTGCACTCAATCTTTCCCAGCATCAGGGTCTTTTCCAATGAGTCAACTCTTTGCATCAGCTGGCCAAAAGTACTGGAGCTTCAGCTTCAGCAACAGTCCTTTCAATGAATACTCAGGATTGATTTACTTTAGGACTGATTGGTTTGATCTCCTTGTTGTCCAAGGGACTCTCAAGAGTCTTCTCCAACACCACACTTTGAAAGCATCAATTCTTTGGCCCTCAGCCTTCTTTATGGTCCCACTCTCACATCCATACATGACTCCTGCAAAAACCATAGCTTTGACTAGTTGAACCTTTGTCTCCAAAGTGATACTTATACTCATTTTTTTTTTCAGACTCCCCACATAGGTGTTTTTTAAATTAAGTACTTTAGATTAAAAAACTAGTCATAATATGATTTCAGCTGGAAATCAGATCCATTTTTCCCTTGAAATATTGGAAGGTCTAGCAATGGCAGTCACTTCTGACATGTCAGCTCAGGCCTGTGGCTGAGTAGCAGCCACTTGCTGCCCTACTGTGTGCTTTCCAGTCTTCCACAGTCCCCACCCCTCTCTCCAGCTTCATCTCACGCTGCTTCACTTCACAGATGTAACCAGCTAAGGATCATGCTCTGTGTTGAAGATCCAAGGTTGGTTGAGCTCACACACACAGAAACCGTGGATACAGAGGGCAGAGTGTAGGACCTGAGTGTGTGCAGATTTGGTATCAGAGGCAGGCCCTGGAACCAGCCCCCTGAGGATACAGTGATGAGTGTGTTGTATAAATACAGTTGGTGCATATGTCATAAATGCATGGCTCAATTTAGTTTCACGAACTGAAAACCCTCACGCTAATGCACTAGATCAAGAAGCAGAGCTCTCCAGAATCCCAGTGTTCTCCTTTGAGACCCCTCCCAGTTATCACCGCCTCCCAGGGGACAAGCTCTATTTCTTTTATAAAAACTTTATTTATTTACCTACTGAAGTGGGTTGCCATTTCCTTCTCCAGGGGATCTTCCCGACCCAAGGATCGAACCCGGGTCTCCCACATTCCAGGCAGAGGCTTTAACCTCTGCGCCACCAGGGAAGGCCTCATTTATTTAGGGCTGCACTGGTTCATTGCTGCCAGTGGGCTTCTCCCTAGTTGCAGTGAGCAGGGGCTACTCTGCAGTTGCAGAGGACAGGCTCCAGGCTCACGGGCTTCAGTAGTTTCCGTTCTCAGGCTCTGGAGCACAGGCTCCACAGTTGCCGAGCACAAGCTTAGCTGCTCCGAGTCATGGGGGATCGTTTCAGATCGAACCCACATCTCTTGCATTGGCAGGCAGATTCTTTACCACTGAGCCACCAGGGAAGCCACATAATGAGTTCTTGTGCCTGGATTTGTTCTGCCTCTTTTGTGCTTTATGTAGATGGAACACGCAGCATGTCTGCTTTTGAGTCTGGCTTATTTCACTAACATGATGTTTGCGAGATTTGGCCATCTGTCAATGGTCCAATCTCATTGCTCTATAGTATCCTGTTGTATAAATATTGCACAATTTCTAGATCCATTCCATGGTAGGCAGACTTTGCTATTGGTATTAATACATTTTGACTATTACCAATAATGCTGCTACAAACCTTTTAGCATTTATGTTTTGATGATCCTGTGTCTGCATTCCTGTTGAGTGTGTTCTTATGGATCCAGTTACTAAGTTACAGACTCTGGGCTTCAGTTGAGACTATGAAACACTCTACAAAGCCATTGCATTAGATCACCCTTCAAGCAGCTGTGTTGCTGCCTGTTCTCGCCAGCACTTGGCATTGTCAGTCCTTTTGGTTTTAGCAGCCCTGGAGGCGGTGCTATGACCATAACACATAACAATTTTTATTTGCATTTTCCTTTAAACTAATGAAGAGAAACATCTTTTATATACTTGTGCTTTATGTAGATGGAACACTCAGCATGTCTGCTTTTGAGTCTGGCATATTTCACTAACATGATGTTTGCAAGATTTGGCCATTTGTCATGGAATATTTAAATTTGGACATTTAAATATTCTCTCTTATGAACTGTCTGACCAAGTCTTTTGCCCATTTTTAAACTGGGCTTTCTTTTCTTAATGATTTGTAGAGCTTATTCTTTTAATGACCAAAAGTCATTCATTGGGTGGACAAATAGGGCCAGGGATGACAAATAGAATTTCCTCTCACTCTGTTAGTTGCCTTCTCCTTATTTTTGGGGTTCTTTTTTTTAAGTTCTAATTTTTAAAATAGTTCTGTTTTTTTTTTTTTTTTTTTCCTTCAGGACTAGTACTTGTTGTATTCTGGTAAAATAAGTATGTTTTTCTATACCAGGGTCATGAAGGTGTTCTCTTGAGTTGCCCTTTCCTCAAAGCATTATTGTTTTACCTTTCACGCTATCTGCAGTCCATCTGGAACTGATTTTGTGTATGGTGTGAGTTAGGGGTCAAGATCATTTTCTTTTTCCATACAGTTACTCAATTTACCCAGCACCATATTTTGAAAGACCACCTTTCCTCACCATTATTTTTTAATTTTCATTCTGCTGACTCATGTTGAATTTGTGGTCAGCCATACAGTACAGGTGCTTTTCATGTAGACCACATTAAACCAGATCTCTGCCATCCTGTGTATATTGCATAAGTATTTTATATTTGTGTTTGTTTGTTTTACCTAAACAGGGAGTTTGATGTTTATTCCTAACAAATCTCCATTTATTCCTTTCAACCTATTATTTTTGCTGACCAGAAAACATAAAATTTCATGTCACCATCCAATATATTTGCTATGCCCAACAGGTTTCATAAGCAGGCTTTTTTTTTTTTTTTAACCAAAATGCTTAAAATACTGAAGAGGACAAGGCCTTACCTTGTCCCCATGTTAGCCACTAAGGAATGTCCTCTAAGTAAGCACTGACTAATTCAGTAATAGTTTGACAATACTGATGATTAGCCAATTGCATGCTCAGTCGTTCAGTTGTGTCCAACTCTTTGTGACCTCATGGACTGAAACCCACAAGGCTCCTCTGCCCGTTGGATTCTCCAGGCAAGAATACTGGGATGGATAGCCATTTTCTACTCCAGGGAATCTTCCTGACCCTGGATGGAACCTGCATCTCTTGTCACCTGCGATGGCAGGCAGATTCTTTCCCTGTGCCACCTGGGGAGGCCCCGAGCAATTGCTTAGCTGCATATTTTCTGGCGTGTTTACTTCTTGACCTGTATTCTACATCATCTCCATGGTCGTCTATGCCTAGACCTACTTTAGATCACCAATACACTTCCTCCTAGCAAAGGCTTAAAATCCAAAACAGCATCCAGCTAGCCATCTACAGCCCAGTAATATTAATATCTTTCTTATGATCCAGAAAGCAAATCTTCCCAAGGAGTTTAAACCATGCTGACTTTTACAGAAATAGAGTCCAACAAACTCCTAGCCAATGACAACATGCAGGATGCCTCCCCTAATACACACCATAAAGACCCTTGTCAAACAAGTGCTCCCCAACCTCGTCCCCTTCCTGTGGTGAGTCAGCGTTCTTTGGGAGACCTTTTTGGGGAACATTTACTTCCCTCAGCCCATGTGCTCTGGGTGGAGTTGACTCCAACTCTACTTTTCAAGTGTAGAATACATTATTTTGACCAGGGCCAGTTGGCAAATTTTTTTTTCTCCAGAGGGCCAGATAGTAAATATTTTAGGATTTTCAGGCCATAAAGTCTCCAATGCAACTATTTAAACCTTCCACCGCAGCACAGAACAGCCACAGCCTTGCCATAAACAAACGAGCACAGCTGGGTTCCAAAAAAACTTTATTTGCAAAAATGGCACTACTTGCCAAGCCCAGACCTAGACTGAAATGTGCTAGTCAGCACATTTCATACTATCTGACCATGGCACCTGGTTCAAGCGAGGCCAGTCGGAGCCTGTGGACCTCTATTCTGGGCCTTTGAGGCACCAGAGAAGCAGGCTTCTTTCCCTCGGACTGGACACTGTGAAGAGGCAGGACTGGAGATGCTGGAAGGTGCCTGGAAATGGAGCCTTCACAGCAGGAGAGGGAAGATGAGCTAGCTGGCCCTGCATCCTTCAAGCCGTGGANGAGAAGCAGGCTTCTTTCCCTCGGACTGGACACTGTGAAGAGGCAGGACTGGAGATGCTGGAAGGTGCCTGGAAATGGAGCCTTCACAGCAGGAGAGGGAAGATGAGCTAGCTGGCCCTGCATCCTTCAAGCCGTGGAGGGGGAGCTGCTTTGCCCGAGCTCCGGCTGCTCTGAGGTCCCTAAGCGAACATGGCAGCAACATGGTGTGCACACACAAAGCCTGCAGTCTTGGAAGGCTTTCAAAGCAGCCATATGCGCGGCAGCCCTCGGTCCCCACTTGGGGAGGGCTCCCTCTCAAGTGCTGCGCTTTACTCCATTGCATATGTCAGAGGGGTCCTCCTTGTCAGAGCCAGGCAAGCCCATCCTGGACTCATCCAGGGCATTCCAGACTGCCCATCATAATGTCGGGGTCACCTCCCACCGGAAGCCCTCACATCCTGCCCACATGTGTGCTCCTGGAGAATTTTCGAGCTGGAAAGGGCGATCAAATGGGGCCACACCCTCCTTCTTTCCAGTTCTAGTCCCCAGAACCAGTTCAGAGGCTACAAGCCTTGAAAATCCCTGATGGAAAATAATGTGAGCAAAGAAAATAGGGAAGTGGGAGGCTGAGGGTCTTTATTATTGACAAGAAAACCGAGATCGCTTTAACCCAAAGCTTTCACAGTTGAGAGCTTAAAAATTATTGCATCTTTTTGGAATATAGAAAAGGTAAACTCCTGAATAGCAGAAACTGCACCTCATGGAGACATCATGAAATGCCTATTAGCTATCACGGTGGCTGGTGCACTGTTCAATTCAGTTCAGTTCAGTCGCTCAGTCGTGTCTGACTCTTTGCGACTCCGTGGACTGCAGCATGCTAGGCTTCACTGTCCATCACCAACTCCTGGAGTTTACTCAAACTCATGTCCATAGGGTCGGGGATGCCATCCAACCATCTCATCCTCTGTCATCCCCTCTCCTCCTGCCTTCAATCTTTCCCAGCATCAGGGTCTTTTCCAATGAGTCAGCTCTTCGCATCATGTGGCCAAAGTATAGGAGCTTCAGCTTCACACTGCAGGTGCTCAATAAACATCTCTTGAGTAATCTCAAGAAGAATGTCAGAACTGAAGGCTTTAGTAGGTGGAGGCACATACAAAGCCCTCTTCCTCTGCTTTGCAACTCCTCACAAAGGGAGCATATGTTTTATACTCACTTAATGTACATCTTTAGCTTGACCTGTACAAATAGACTCAGCAAAGCTACCCTCAACCCCAAAAGCCAGTAGTCAGCCAGAGATTTAGCAGAACAGTGTTAGGAAGCAGAACTTCCAGAAAAGCCTCCTTCTAGGTTACAAAACAAAGGCACTGAGATTGCAAATCTTCTTTTAAATAGAGCAGAGAGCAGACTTTAGGAGTTCCCTTTCCCTGTAGCTGGGTTAATGATCTCAAACTCAACATCTTTTTAAAAATACTACCTTGTACTGGGAAAGGAGAAGACTCTTGAGAGTCCCTTGGACTGCAAGGAGATCAAATCAGTCAGAAATCAGTCCTGAATATTCATTGGAAGGACTGATGCTGAAGCTGCAACTCCAGTACTTTGGCCAACTGATGTGAAGAACTGACTCATTTGAAAAGACCCTGATGCTGGGAAAGATTGAGGGCAGGAGTAGAAGGGGACAACAGAGAATGAGATGGTTGGATGGCATCACTGACTCAATGGACATGAGTTTGAGCAAGCTCCCAGAGTTGGCAATGGACAGGGAAGCCTGGTGTGCTGCAGTCCATGGGGTTGCAAAGAGTTGGATACGACTGAGTGACTGAACTGAACTGAATAGGAAATTCCATTCCCCAACACCCAGCTCCTGGCCACCATCANAAGCTCCCAGAGTTGGCAATGGACAGGGAAGCCTGGTGTGCTGCAGTCCATGGGGTTGCAAAGAGTTGGATACGACTGAGTGACTGAACTGAACTGAATAGGAAATTCCATTCCCCAACACCCAGCTCCTGGCCACCATCAGTGTCTTTCTGAATCTACAGAGATCCTATTCTAGATATTTACTATCTGTGGAATCATACAACATGTGATTTTTGGCTTCTTTCCTTTAGCATAATGTTTTTTAAGTTCACCCCTGTTGTCAACATGGATCAAAACTTCACTCTTTTCATGAGACTTTCATTATGGACTTCTGAATGAGGGCAGGGCATTCTTTCCTTGTGTCTTGTGAGGCCACTGGTCTGAAAGCCCATGAATCGGAACCCCCACTAACATATCCCCTTTCTTCTGAAGTTGAGAAAACGCTAGAAAAAAACAACTTCAGGACCTTTGACCTTAGAAATACTTGACACCAGAAATTCCAACTAGAAACAAACAAAAATGCCTACACACCTGTGAAGGAGCCAGGGTGGAGGAACACATGTTTCCATTCAGAGAAAAGCAGATCCGGTTAAGATTCTTGCTCTAAATTCTGACTTTCAACAGTTCCATGTAAGGTCTGAAAAATGGAAGTGTGGTCCAGCATCTGTGCCTAAAACACCTCAGAAGCGGAAGACAGAGGCCTCAGAGCAGATGGCTAGATCAGCTTGCATGCGCACATACATGCTGTCACATCCAGCTCTTTGCAACTCCATGGACTGCAGCCCACCAGGCTCCCCTGTCCATGGATTTCCCAGGCAAGAACACTGGAACGGGTTGTCATTTCTTCCTCCAGGGGATCTTCCNATCATATAACCAGAATCACAGTATTTGTCATTTGGTGACTCAAAACTTCTGAACACCATCAAATGTGTGGATTTTTCCAAACAATTCTCTGACTCCCCAGGCACTGTGTCATACAATTTAGTTAATCATGGCACTATCTACCTGAAGTCAATGTCAGACCACGTAGGTTAAGTGTTCAGTCCCACAGACTGCCCCTCCTTTCTAATTTCAGAAGCAGGCATGAGTCCAGGGGTTACCTATGCTTCTTACTCACTGATCATACACCAGGGTTCCCACAACCCCTCCTTAGGTCTGATGAGTTTCTACAGTGGCTCAGGGCACTCAGGAAAATCATTTATTACAGAAGGATTCCACTCATGGGACTTCCCTCATGGTTCAATGGCTAAGGCTTCATGTTTCTAATGCAGGGGACATGGGTTCAGTCCTTGGTTAGGGAATCAGAATCCCACATCTCACATGGTGTGCCAAAAAAAAGGCATGGGGAAAGGGGCAGGAGTTTCCAAGCCCTCTTCAGGGGAGTCACCTTCCTCAAAATTTCACATGTTCACTAATTTGGAAGCTCTCTGAACCCCATGGGAAGCTGCTGTATAACTCTGGTGCTCTGTGAAGACCTAGAGGGGTGGGGAGGGGTGAGATGGGGTCGAAAGTGGGAGGGAGGTTCACGAGGGAGGGGAACACATGCATACCTATGGCTGATTCATGTTGATACATGGCAAAAACCAACACAATGGTGGAAAGCAACTATCCTCCAATTAAAAATAAATAAATTAAGAAAGAAAGAAAGAAACGGACTCAGACATAGAAAACAAAATTATGGTTACCAAAGGGCATAGTGAGAGGGGAAGAGATAAATTAGGAATTTGGGATTAATATATACACACTATTATATATACAATAAATAAGTAACAAGGACCTACTGAATTGCAGAGGGAACTATACTCAATATCTTGTAATAACCTACAATGAGAAATAACTATTTATGTATATATGAATCAGTTTATATATACATGAAAGTAACATGTTGTAAATCAATTATACTTCAATTTAAAAAATTTTTTAAAGNAAAAAAAAAAAAAAAGGCCCATGGGTGTGCGAAAACATTTAATTTTAATAAATAAACAAAGGAGTTTAAATGAAGCACCATTTTTGTCTGTTAACTTGGCAAGATTTAAAAAAATTTAAAGAATAAAGATCCCTAATTGGCAAGTGTACAGATAAGTAGACATATTTACACACTGCCAGTGGAAGTATAAGTTGTGACAGCTTTTCTGGATTCACTTTGACAAGATGTCCCAGATGCCTTGAAAAATGTATGTACCCTTTATCCCAATGTGCTCTGTGAAATTTATGCCAAGGAAAATATCATGAGGTTCCTCAAACACAGCTGACATCAGTGGAAAATTGCAAACAGCTTAAAGGTTAAAAACAGAAACAAAAACAGAGGACTGTTGTAAAAATTATTGTCCTGATACACCCACGTGATAGAATGCTATACAGTCTCTAAACACTGTGATATTGAAGTTTTTATATTGACACGTGAAAATGCATGAAAGTGAAGTGAAAGTGTTAGTCACTCAGTCGTGTCCAACTCTTTGAGACCCCATGGACTGTAGCCCACCAGGCTCCTTTGTCAATGGGATTCTGCAGGCAAGAATACTGGAGTGGATTGCCATCTCCTCCTCCAGGGGATCTTCTCAGGAATTGACCCTGTGTCTCCTGCATTGCAGGCAGATTCTTTACTGTCTGGGTCACCAGAAAAGCCCATGTGTATTATATAGTAGTAACTCTGTAAGTGANAAGAATACTGGAGTGGATTGCCATCTCCTCCTCCAGGGGATCTTCTCAGGAATTGACCCTGTGTCTCCTGCATTGCAGGCAGATTCTTTACTGTCTGGGTCGCCAGAAAAGCCCATGTGTATTATATAGTAGTAACTCTGTAAGTGAAGTTATGCAAAAATAACTGCATTATGGTCCCATTTACACTAAAATATAAATATTTATGAATATATATATATTCTCTGGTGGCTCAGACAGTAAAGAATCTGCCTGCAATGCAAGAAACCTGGGTTGGATCCCTGGGTTGAAAAGATCTCCTGGAGAAGGCAATGGCAACCTACTCCAGTATTCTGGCCTGGAGAGTCCCCACAGACAGAGAAGCCTGGTGGGCTACAATCCATGAAATTGCAAAGAGTTGGAAAAGCCTGAGCAACTAACACTTTCACTTTCATACATCCTTTTGAGAATTATGGGAAGGAAGAAAATGCCTGGATGACCATCTGCTAAAATATCAGTTGTAGTTTTCTGTAGATTACTTTTTCTACAGTAATTATTTTGAATTATTTTTTCTCACTTTCTCAAGAAATACAAGTGCTTAATAAAAATAACAATGAAAACAAATTTAAAAAGAGGCTAGATGGAGCCCTAACTCTGGTTCAACAATGTCTACGGCCACTGTTTTGGACCTAGAAATATGAGTCCAATCTCAGATTGTGAGTGTCTAAAGCCCAGTGTGAGAAGTATTCCCAGGCTGAAATGTGTCATCTTCCCTGGTAGCTCAGATGGTAAAGAATCTGCCTGCTAATGCAGGAGACATAGGTTCAGTTCCTGGGTCGGGAAGGAAATTCCCCTGGAGAAGAGATAGACTACCCATCCCGGTATTCTTGGGCTTCCGCTGGTGGCTCAATTGGTAAGGAATCTGCCTGTAATGCAGGAGACCTGGGTTTGATCCTTAGATTGGGAAGATCCCCTGGAGGATGGCATGGCAACCCATTCAAGTATTCTTGCCTGGAGAATCCCCATGGACCAAGAAGCCTGGGGGGCTAAAGTTCATGGAGTATCAAAGAGTCAGACACGACTGAGGGACTATGCACAAGCCCATGTCTTTTTCAGACAGAATTTCTCTGGTCCACCCATTCTATCACCCTTTCTGCCTCCCACCACAGACTCTTCTCTGAATAAATGCTGGCACTCACGGAGGGTCAAGGTCAGCACTGATGTGTCTTGTGGGGTCAGCTGTGGATCAGTTCAGCAAGCATCTGTGTGTCTCCGGGAGGCAGGAGGGGCTGCACACTAGGCAGAGGAATGAAAAGGGAAAATGCAGAACTGAACTTTGTGGACTGGGCAGGTTTATAGCGATAGCCCAAGTAATTTGCACACCTGGGAATATGTTACCCCAGAAGGTAGAGGAAGCCTGTGAGATGTGGGAAAGGAAATCTCAAAAGCGCCAGGTGCGTCAAGAGTGGTGCCAGTCTTTATGAAACAGGAAAGGATGGGTAAAGCAGTCGTGGAGGGATGGGAAGGGGTCCATTCATCTTAAATGTGGACCATTTCCACCACCAGGGTCAGAGTCTCCACCCGAAGCATCTCCCCACAGCCTGGGTGCCTCTGGAGAAAAGGAACTCGTGGTCTTAGGGCACAATGGGACAGTTATGCAGAGGAAATGATTCAAGCCTGGCGTGAGACACCTGGAGGAAACAGATGCTGTGATGTGGGCATCCCAGCCTGCACACCCACACACCTCAACCCCTCAGCTGTACCCTTTGAAGCAAGTGTGCGTGCTCAGTCATGTCCGACTTTGCAATCCCATTAACTGTAGCCCACCAGGCTCCTCTGCCCAGGGCATTCTCCAGGCAAGAATACTAGAGTGGGTTGCCATTTCTTTCTCCAGGGGATCTTCCCGATCCAGGGATGGAACCCTCATTTCTTGCCTCACTGGCAGGGGGATTTACCACTCTTTACCACGAGTGCCACCTGGGAAATTGGCAGCTGGTGTTAAACCAGCCCAGGGTGCCTCTTCTTTTGGTCTTACTCCATTATTTTGTCCCAAGAATCTCTGAGAATCCATGTCCTGAGAATCATTCATGAAATTAGAAGTGTGTGATGTCAGAGTTGGGAAGATGTGACCTGGGGGAAACAGTACCCACCTGTGGGTCCCCACTGAGTTAGTGGCTGACCTGGTTCTAGGCCCTGCTCCTCCAGCTCCCTGCTGGTCCCTCCTTGGCCTTGCTACCCGCTGGGCAGTCCATCAGGACCGCATGGACCCGACGGATTAAGAGCGCCTGGTAGCTGGTTAGAGATGCAGAATCTTTTTTCAGTCTTGCGAAATGTGAATTTTCATAAAATTCTGGGTCACACTGAAGTTTGCCAAGTGCTTCTCTGAGGAGCGGTTCTGAAACTTTAGGGAGCACTAGAACCTCCTGGAATGCCTGTTAAAACACAGACAGCTGAGCCCACCCTCAGATTTTCTCTTTTATCTATTATTTTGGTGGCTCTGTGGTAAAGGATCCACCTTAATGCACAAGACACAGGAGTCACAGGTTCGATCCCTGGATCAGGAAGTTCCCCTGGAGTACAAAGTGGCAACCCACTCCAGTATTCTGACCCGGGAAATCCCACAGACAGAGGAGCCTGGTGGGTCACAGTCCAACAGGGTCACAAGAGTTGGACATGACTGAGCCCACACACAGAGTGAGGGTTAGGAAGATATTTCTGATTGTATTCAGAATATACATGGTATNCACAGACAGAGGAGCCTGGTGGGTCACAGTCCAACAGGGTCACAAGAGTTGGACATGACTGAGCCCACACACAGAGTGAGGGTTAGGAAGATATTTCTGATTGTATTCAGAATATACATGGTATATTCTGGGTGTGACACGTATAAGGCTATTCCAGACGATCAGCAAAGAAGCAGTCAACTCCTTTTACGCGTTAGAAAAAAGAGAGCGAGAAACACACAAACACACATACACACAAAGCCGTTAAATGACTTCCCCAAAGCTATAGCGTGGAAAACACACTGAACTCAGCATCAGTGCCCAAAGGATCAAAGGCTTTCAGGGAGAAACCAGCCCCAACAAGACAAAATCTGGTACTAATTTAACTCCACGCTTGGCCATTCATAAAATTATGGGCGGTGCCAAAACTTTAAAGCACTCTGACCCAAAAGTGAAGTTTTTAAGTCCATTTCTTCAAGTCTAAAATGCCTCCAAAACATTCAGGACTGATTGGGCATCTGAAAATTAGTGCATTTCTTTGAAAAGTATCATGATGTGGGGCTCTTTGCCAGGCTAGTCAGTAAAATCCAGTTTCACCCACAAGATACCTGAAATACCATTTACCTCTCTGAAAGTGTCTTTTAAGGGAGATTGCATTCAAACTTCTAATTCAAAGCGAGCATGTGACACCAGACTTCCTCATAATTGTTTCACACTGTTTTATTTCTTTTTTTATTTTTAAGAATGTTTCTTTTTTTAAGATTTTTTTAAATGCAGACCACTTTTAAAGCCTTTGTTGAGCTTGTTATAATATCGCTTCTGTTCTATGTTTTGGATTTTTGGTTGTGAGGCATGTGGGATCTTAGTTCCCCGATCAGGGATTGAACCGACCACCCCTGCACTGGAAGGCAGATTCTTAACCACTGGACCACCAGGGAGGTCCCTCCCTCCTCACACTGTGTCTTCATTGCTTGATTACTTGCCTGTCTTCTTCCCTCGAAAGTGAGAAAGTAGGAACCATGGGTCTCTTTTTTCATCGTTGTATCCCTAATGCGATGCCTGACACATAAAGATACGTAACAAGTGAACAAGTGGTTTCTGTTTCTTGGGCCTGGACTGCTCTTTGATGGGCTGAGTCTTCTGTTCAGTTGTAAAGCCATGCCTTCCTGGACGGTCATTACTATGCTGCTTTGCTTTCTCCTGGATTCCTCGCTCTGTGAGAAGCCAGCTGATTCGCTGGGAGACTGTTCGAGCAGCCCTGTGCAAAGATCCACATGGTGAGGAACTGAGATCCACCAGCCAACAGCCATGGCGCTGAGCCGCTGCAGAAGCAACACCAGCCCCAGTCAAACCTTCAGATAAATGCATCCCTGGCTGACGTTGAAACTACGGCTTCAAGAAAGACAGTGAGTCAGAAACACCCCACTGACACAATCCGGAATCCTGAATTCTAGCGGACACTGTGTGCAATGATACACATTTATTCTTGCTCCAGCCCAGTAAGTTTAGGTATATTTTATTGCATCAGTTCAGTTCAGTCGTGTCCAACTCTTTGGGACACCACGGACTGCAGCACACCAGGCTTCCCTGTCCCTCACCTGGAGCCTGCTCAAACTCATGTCCATTGAGTTGGTGATGCCATTCTCTGTCATCCCCTTCTCCTGCCTTCAATCTTTCCCAGCATCAGGGTCTTTCCCAATGAGTCAGCTCTTCACAGCAGGTGGCCAAAGTATTGGAACTTCAGCTTCAGTCCTTCCTATGAATATTCAGGACTGATTTCCTTTAGGAAATTGCATACTCTATTGCATAGCTGTAAATATACTAATATACTTCCTATAAACAAGAGAATGAAACAAACCAGTGCTATCAAATTGTTTGTAGGCTGCTCCTTGATGAAGGCTCTGAACCTAAGATTTGCTATTTCTACATTACAGGAGATTAACAGGTATTCAGGTTAAAGAGTAGCCTCAGTATTGACTTTTTCTCCTTAAGACAGCTTTGCTAGGAGACTAGCTCTTAAAAGTTCTCATTATAAGAAAAAAATTCTAACTCTGAGTCATGATGGATGTTAACTAGATTTGTGGTGAGCATACCTCAATGTATACAAATATTGAATCAGAAAACAATAAGAATCCCTTCCCATGGTGACTTGAAATAGATACTGGGGGTTGTGGCTTCTCATAGATGTTTTCCCTAGGACATATTTGTATTGAAAGAATGCTATGAGAATACTCATAATCGAATGAGACAGACAAAATACATGCAGGTGTGCGCACATACCCAATATACCGTGCGCACGCGCGCGCACACACACACACACACACACACAATCACAGCTTCTACTTCAGACTGATCTGTAGGAATAAGTTCTTCAGCAAGAATTTCATTTCAAGGAGGAGCTGTCACTGATTTATCCTTGTGTTCTCAGAGTCTGAGACAATATTTGGAATACATTTGGCACAATCAAGACAAGAAATAGAGTTGGAATGGGTGTCTCCCTCTGCGGTTCTGTTGTTTAATCCAAACTCCTGCTCCATCTAAAATGGTTTCAGGAACCAGCCAGGAAGAAAGTTATAAACTACAGAGTTTCTGGGTCCACTTTGGACATTCCTTAATGAGCAACTCTGGCTTCAGCTCATGGAATCTCATCTCCTCTACTGTCAAAAGAAGGTAGAACCAGAGGACACCCGAGGAATCTTCTAGTTCTTATCATGATCATACCAGGTCAGACCCAACATATAAGTGACTACAGTTCATCAGAATGTCAGATGACAGACACGACAACCCACATAAAGCGGTCTGCAAAACTGCTCCTTATGCAAAGCTCCAAAGACTTTTAATGTGCTTTCTTAAGTGTCAGATTTGTTCACTCAAGAGTTGAAAATTTTATTTAGTCACATGCTCCAATTAAAAAAATAAACAGCATTCCTGATCTATTNAGCGGTCTGCAAAACTGCTCCTTATGCAAAGCTCCAAAGACTTTTAATGTGCTTTCTTAAGTGTCAGATTTGTTCACTCAAGAGTTGAAAATTTTATTTAGTCACATGCTCCAATTAAAAAAATAAACAGCATTCCTGATCTATTCATCAGAGCTGTTCTAATCACTGCTAAAAATAAAGCCTTTACCCTGAGCTGCATCCAAGTCATAATAATTAAATACCAAGGAGCAGAAGCTTGAAAGGGCTGAGGTCTGATTTCATTCCAGATGTGCATTTTTCACTGAGTATCAAAGTCACAGAGTTTCTGTGGAGCAGCCAAGGCGGCTCAGTGCCAATCCGAGAATTTTCTTTGACCTACTGAAAGCTAACCTGCTGGACCTGAAATTCTGAGTGAGCTGAGCTCATCTTCCAGGGTTGCCTAATGTTTTAATGACCTCAAATTGACTTTAATCTACCTACGAACATATGTGTAATCACAGCGACATATCAGCCTGGAATAACTTTCATATGTCCATCTACTAGCAAGTCACATCGAAGACCAAGGCAATGAGGTATTTCCCGAAGACTAACCTTGTCCTCTGCCTCCCAACCCTCTCTGGTACAGCATGCCTTTCTGAGGTTAATAAGGCTACAAGGCCGTTTTCTCCACTGGCTAGTTTTAGTACAGGCCAATGTGAAAGCGAAAGTTGCTCAGTCACGCCTGTCTCTTTGCTACCTCATGAACTATAAAGTCTATGGAATTCTTCAGGTCAGAATACTGGAGTGGGTAGCCTTTCCCTTCTCTAGAGGAACTTCCCAACCCAGGGATCGAACCCAGGTCTCCCGCACTGCAGGCGAATTCTTTACCAACTAAGCCATCAGTACAGGTCAAGGAGGGAAACATTTTCTCTCCCGAGGTACTTGGAGAAAACCATCTTTGAGGATTATGTACCATTTTAAAAACAATTCCAAATGTCGGTGAGACTGTTTGTTAAGATAGATGTGTGAAACATTCAGCTTGGCTGCCTTGAAGGTCAATGTTTATAAAGCTTAATTCAATCAATATTGACCATTTTCAACATTGAGGGTATGCAAAAGAAGGAGAAAAAGATGAAGGAAACAACAAAAATGAATGGAAGAAGGAGTAAGAACAGAGAGTAACAGAGAAACAGGAGTAATGGGCTCAAGTGGGAGAAAAAAGGAAAAAGTATTTTATCTGCCTTACCTCTTCTCCTTAACAAACAACGAGTTCCCTATGACAATAGTTTAACAGATAGCAATGACAAGATGTACATAGAAAAGTTCCCAATTCCAGCCCAACCTGATCTTCGTGGAGGAGTCTGCCCAAGGTCACGTGAGGTCAATGACAAGGGCTGTGTGCTGTGTGTCCTCCCTCCATCCACTCAACCTAAGGGAACTCAGTCATTGTTGAATTATTGAAGGAGCACCAGATGATGCTTTAAACAATCACACAACCATCCTGATCCATCTTAAGAATTTTTTTTTAATGGTAAATTTGTTGGAGACAGGTGAAATTTCACCAAGGATGAGTGTTTTCCCAGCCTGCTAGGGTAGCTGAGAATCACCAGCCAGTGTTCTTCAAAATCTGTGTGAGCCCAGAGCATCTCAGAAGGCCACCATCTGCCCAGATGTCTCAAGGACACGGTGTCCCTCCGTCACTTCTTCAGGGAAGTCGAGAGTGTAGGGTCGCTATCATAGTAGGACAGCACGCATGCATTTGTATTTTCTCTCTATAGATTTTACTTCCTTCCCACTTCTAACTGGTAGCCACTGTTGTGTCTTGCCTTCACGAGTTTTAGAAAGTGGAAAATCTAGAGCTGTGTTTCTTTTTATCTTTGATGAAGCCTAAATTAGTTGATGAGATTAAGCTAAGGGTCTGAAAAGAGTGATGGAGACAGGGAGTGCCTGCCTTTAAGCCAGCAAGATGGGGGCAAGAGGTGCTGGGTCCTCCTTGGAGAGGCATGTGGCTTCTGTCCAGACCTGGGTCTGGGTCTCTGTGGTTTTCCATGGAGGAGGCCAGAGCTCAGAGAGGACCCCTTGAGGTACAGAAGGACTCTGGCCATAGGACCCACAGGAAACTTGGAGCAGAGACAGTGGGCATCTCAGGGGGACTGGTGGTCCCTGGGTCTAGGGGCTTCTCTACGTTTTGATGCTATTTCCAACCAGGTATCCAGGGCCACCATGCATACCTGTGTGATCTGTATCCTGCACAAAGTTGCCTGGCCATGGTGGCAAGAAGTAGCTGGATTCCAGCCTTCACTCATCTCACCAAGCTATGCCCCATGGCACAGGTGTACCTCCTCCAAGAAGAGCTGCCCTTTCCCAGCATCCACAAAAGTGCCATATGGCCTGGCAGTGTCCCTGCTGGTACCTTAGCCCTGCCTGAGAGACAGTGCATCTCCAATGACTACGCATCAATTTCCCATCACTACAGGACAATGAGGGGCTTCCCTGGTGGCTCAGTGGTAAAGAACCCACCCGCCAGGGCAGGAGACACAAGAGGTGTGGGTTTGATCCCTGGTTTGGAAAGATCCCTGGGAGAAGAAAATGGCAACCCTCTGCAGTATTCTTGCCTGGAAGATCCCATGGGCAGAGGAGCCTAGCGGCCACAGTTGAAGTCACAAAGAGTCTGACATGACTTAGTGACTAAAACAAAAGCCACAGAGGAGTATGGCAGGTGCTTGCAGCTGGATGTAGGTGCTTAAAGAAAGAAAGCAGTGGAGTACCAGTTGTAGACAGAAATTCATACCCTCTACCCTGGACACAGCAGCCGGCCTGTTTCACATCCCAGTCACAGGCCAGCAAGCCTGTCTGTGTCTCAGAAGTGCGTCACCAGAGGCCGTGTCCCTGTAGGCACACAACAGGAGATGCAGATCCCTCATTAGTTCTCACTCCCAGGGAGGCGGCCATGGAGACTTATTAGATGTGACTCTCCCTGGGTAAATTAGATGCCCTCAGACCCACCCTGGAGGCCAGCAGCTGGGATGAGGGTGGAAGACCATCTCCCATGAAAGCAGTGCCGTGTCCAGGAGGCAGTTCTGGGTGTCCTGAGGCACACACGGGCCACCATTCACCCGGGGATCCAGAGAGAATACTGTCCCACCTCCTCGGCCCAGGACCCCTGGTCTCTGACCCATGCAGATCTCAATCAGCCAGAGTTATTCCACTGTGTCCAGGCTCTGTCTTCCTTCAAAATCCCTAATTGTGTGAAAGCCAACATTCCCTTGAGCCACGGCCCCCACCTCCACGATTGGACCATCCCATCTCCCCCTCCCCACTCCCTCACCTCTCCCAAGTGTGTGTCGCGTTTAGTTTCTTCTCTTAATGAACTGTGCCAATCATTAAGGAAATGCTGCTGGAACCTTATTACTCTTGGCGATCTTCCACTCATTAGCCAGCAAGCCAAACAAACATCTCCATTTATCGCTGCTTCCAACCTCCAAGTCCAGCCAGGCACTTCGAGATCCCATCAACTTTCCCATCCACCCCGCTGAGAAAACACAGTCGGGCCAGTGCTCAAGAAACATAAAAAGATGTTAATATTGTTCCAATAACCGTGAGCAGAGCTGCACGCCGATGACTATACATCCGTTTCCTGCCTCTGGTCTCTTCCCCAGACCCTCTGTGGAATAAGTAATTAGAGGAAGAGCCACGTGACCCACAGCCAACAATAGGGATGACTTTGGATTCCCCAGTGGTGAGCTCTTTGAAATGTACACACACTGTTTTGGTTTTTTTTTTTCCCCCAAACTTTAAACTTTTTATTTTNNNNGTGGTACAGGGGCTGTACTTCCCTGGTGGTTCAGTCAGTAAAAAAATCTGCCTGCAATGCAAAAGACCCAGGTTCAATCCCTGGGTCAAGAAGATTCCCTGGAGAAGAGAATGGCTACCCACTCCAGTATTCTTGCCTAGAGAATTCCATGGACAGAGGAACTTGGTGGGCTACAGTCCTTGGGGTCTCAAAGAGTTGGACATGAATGAGCAACTAACACACATAGTCGATTAACAACGTTGTGATAATTTCAGGTGGACGGAGAAGGGACTCAGCCATACATATNAGAGAATTCCATGGACAGAGGAACTTGGTGGGCTACAGTCCTTGGGGTCTCAAAGAGTTGGACATGAATGAGCAACTAACACACATAGTCGATTAACAACGTTGTGATAATTTCAGGTGGACGGAGAAGGGACTCAGCCATACATATACATGTATCCATTCTCCCCTAAACTCTGCTCCCATCCAGGCTGGCACAAAACACTGAGCTGAGTTTCCTTTGCTCAATACAGTAGGTCCTTGATGGTTACCCATTTTGAAGATAGTAGTGTGTACCTGCCCATCCCAAACTCCTGAAATATTCCTCCCTACCACCTAGCAACCATAAGTTTGTTTTTCTGTGGGTCTTTTTCTGTTTTCTAAGTAAGTTTATTTATATCATTTCTTTTTAGATTCCACATAAAAGGGATGTCATAAGATATTTCTCCTTCTCTATCTGACTTCACACACTGTTTTTGTTGATGTGATTAAATATCCCTTTTGAGTTGTATCTGAGTTTTGGCAGGAGGTTGGGTGTGATCTCAAACTAAGCTGAGATCTCATTACTATGATCCACTTGTACTAATAAAACTTCATCCTTGATGTTGCATGCAGTGACCCCTTGGCAATATCAAGGCAAAGATCCAGGGTGTCACAGGCATCCTCCCAGGAAGCAGAAGCTAGAGACACCCTAACTGACTACAACACCCAGAAAGAATCTACTCTGATCTGACCCAGGGAAAATAACATCCAAACTCTCCAATTCCTTTCAGCCTTTGAGGGAGAAAATGCATTTAAAAAGAAAACCTGATTAGATTCATTGCCAACAAAGCAAATTTAGATATGAAGAACCAGCTAAGTTTTTCTTCTGCTCTTTCAGCCACTTCTGGTGCTTCTTACAAAACCACATCAGACAAGTGAAACCCCCACTGAATAAGCAGAAGTGAGTTTACATTAGGCCAATGAAAACAGCACACGCTAATTCTGGAAACTCACATGAGGTCACTTGGGCTTCATCCTCTGTCTCTTTATGTAAAGCAAACAGACGCCTTCTTTTGTTTGCTCTGTTCTGTGACTAGATGCTGCTAGTTGACTGTGTCCAAAGAAAGCTGGTAGGATTAGGAAATGCCCACTCTGCTTGAAATTGCAACCTTAGTCCACTACTGCAGCCCCTACTTACAGAGAGTGTTCCTAGGGTGCAGAAGCCCTTGAGTATCCAAAACCAAGGAGCGTCGAGAAGGGAAAAGTAAGAGGGGCCACATGCCCAAGACCACGAGTGGAAATAGACACCCAGATGAAAGGCCCTGACGTGGCTCTTCTTCACAAAGGATGCTGAAAACAAGACCAATTGTGCATGAGGGCAGGGTGTCCCAGGTTTCAAAGCACTTTCTTATTTCATTTGCTCCTCACATAGGCTCTGAGAGGTTGTTTGGGCAGGTGTTATGCCCATTTTATAGATGAGAAACTGAGGCTGAGAAAAAGCAGATGACTTGTATGAAATCTTGTGGCCAGTAAAGAAAAATAGAGGCTTTGGTGCAAATCCCAGTGCCCTTCCTGCTGTTCCCATGAGGGATGATGGTGGTGGGAAAGAGAATGCAGTTGTGGGTAAACTCAGCCCTGGGTTCTGACTGAGAAAGGACTGCTCTCTCCTGTCTGGCTTGGGCAGCCCCCCTTGTGACCAGGGCACTGGAGGGAAGAACACTGTGCCGAGGGCACGGGGGCAGTGGTCCCTGGAGACACCTGGAGGCAGAAAGGCACCAGCCCCACTGGAGTGGCTCACCTTGGATCAAGCACCTCAGGCCGCATGGAACTCATTATCCTAGGGGCCTGTTTCAGCGGAGAATTAAGAGGTCGGGGAAGGCTTTGAGTAATGATATGGTCAATTGATGCAAATTGGATTATTAAGAAGGGAGCCAGGACTCTGAGGGCTTTTCCCCTTGTGCTTGGGGGTGATGCCGGGAGGAGGGACTCAGACACTAATCCTCAGATGGGCTGATAGGGGCTGAACCAAAGGGGAGTTTTCCGTGCAGACTATTTTTGTGGTTTTGATAAATAATCCCCTGGGAACAATTGAAAACACTTTGGCGCTGGGACAGGGCTGACATCAGTGATAGAATCCTAACTCTTTTTTTTTTCTTCCATTCCTACTTTCGAGTCTTTGGAATACAGCCTTTGGAATAGATTCATTTACAGCCTTTTGGAATAGATTCATTTCTGACTAATTTAAAAAAGAGAAACAGAATAGTAAGACTTCCATGAGTCACATTTCCAATAGGCTATGCTTGCCTCATAGCATGTATGGTTTGCAAGATTGCTTCAGTCGTATCTGGCTCGCTGTGATCCCATGGACTGTAGCCTGCCAGGCTCCTTTCTCCATGGGATTCTCCAGGCAAGAATACTGGAATGGGTTGTCATGCCCTCCTCCAGGGATCTCCTGAGCCAAGGATAGAATTAGCATCTCTTACGTCTCTTGCATAGGCAATGTATGGTCTGGATCTTTCTCAAGGTCTTTACCTTCAATGTCAGTTTCTTTCTTTCATATATATATATATATATATATATATACACATACACATATACAATCTAGTATAAATTTCTTTGCACCAGGGAGATTCTTATGCACTGATTTTTTTTTTTTTTTTGATCAAAGGACAATAGGGAAGCAAATAGGAGATGTGATAAAGTTGTAGGGACCGAGCAAATAGTTCTCCATACAAGACAAAGAAAACAGGGAAAACCCCAAGAAAAGGGCTCCCCCTGCATTATGTGCCTCGGTGATAAAAGCAAATGGAAATTTTCAAGTAACTTGATGGAAAATCATTGTAAAGCCATGATACTCCAATAAAAAATAATAAAAGAATAAAATGAAATCTACAAGGATATTTTGTATAGCCAATATTTTATAAAAACTATAAATGTAGTATAACCTTTAAAAATTGAATCACTGTGTTGTACACTTGAAACTCATGTCATATTGTAAATCAACTACAAGTCAATAAAAATAAATAAATAAAAGACATTAAAATCTTTAAAAAGTGAGTGGAAAGAAGGACACTGAACAGAAATCTAGGAGAACAGGAATAAAGGGAAGTACTAAGTACCTCAGGGCTTCCCTGGCGGCTCAGTGGTAAAGAATCCGCCTGCAGTGCAGGGGACGTGGGTTCCATCCCTGAGGGGGGAAGATCCTCTGGAGAAGGAAATGTCAACCTCCTCCAATATTCTTGCCTGGAGAAGCCCATGCACTGAGGAGCCTGGCAGGCTACAGTCCATAGAGTTGCAAAGAGCCAGACATGACTGAGCAACTAAACAACAATCAGTACCTTGGGGAAGAAAAAGGATTGAAATCCAAATCATTCCAGTGGGGAACACCAAACCCAAAGCCAGGCACTCTGTGTATAACTAAGGAAGAAAGTTCAAGAGCGGATTAGAGAAAGTCCTGAAGACTGGGGTCATCGGTCTCTCCCCCAGATGACAAGCGCTCAACCATCCAGCAAGTGAATGAGTCCAGACCCTCCAGCCCACCATCTCCCCCATCACAACCTTGTACATTCTTCTCCCCAAATTATCTCCCTATTAAGTATGTCTGACACACACCACGCAGGCTCCCTGGACGGCCACGATCTAAAATAAACAATAGTGAGGAAGGCTCCCGTGATACCATCCGGTTCTAATCACCATAGGATTTCATGGTCCTTGTTAACTTGCTATCAGCAGCCACTAAGCTGAGTACCGCTTAGTCCAGTTAATCCCTCCCTGGACAGTAGGAAGGTTTCTCAAGTAAAAGCTGTAAATCTTGGCTGCTCCCACTCTGGACGTCCAGCTCATTAGAGCAGCTAGAGATGCATGGAGCTTATAATGACAGATCGTCCGCCACGCGTCTGACAGTGGGATCCAGGCACGGTCTAAACGCACCCCCAGTGGGGGGAGGAGTGTTTCCCTTCTTGGGATTCCAAGACTCAGAGACTGTCAGGAGAGGCTCCAGGTCAACTCTGCAAAAGTCAGAGACATTCCTAAGGGTTCCGTGGTCCTCCCTCCTTCCCAGTGGAGAGGAACCAAGGCACAAGACATGTTTCCCCAGTGGGGAGGCAGGTGGAGGCCCAGAAGATGGTTCTGAATCCCCATGGTGGGAGGAGAAGGAATCTCTTGTGATCTGTTGATGGAAGACACAGCTGCTTGGTCACCACTCTCCTTCCCAGGATGTAAACATTGGAGCCGCCTCTCAGCTTCTTCCTTGCTAATACCTGCATATATTTCCCTATGATATCCACTGCTCTCCCAACCCCAGCATCCCAGTCTCAGTTCCACTTCTTCACCTCTGATGGGAACTGGTGCCACTGCTTGGTTTGTTTTAGATTTTTTTTTATATGGGCCTTTTGTTGTTGTTGTTAAGTCTTTTTAAAATTTGTTGCAATATTGCCTGTTTTATGTTTTGGGGGGTTTTTTTGGCCATAAGGCATGTGTGGTCCTAGCTCCCTGACCAGGGCTGGAATGCACATCCCCTGTGTTGGAAGGTCAGGTCTTAAGCACTGGACAGTCAGGGATGTCCCACCATTGCCTTCCCTCTCCATTCCGCTACCTCTCATCCCATCCTTCATGCTAACCTCTTCCTAAGGCAGAACTTTCTTCCCTTCTCGATTAACCTTGCAAACAGTGGCTCCTCTTCCCCAGCTTCTAAAATCTAATCACTTCGTTCCGGCATCAAAGGCTCTCCATCACCTGGCCCATGTAGATTTCCGCCGTGCCGCCCACAGTGCTCCTGCAGATGAACTTTACCGCAGGAGTCCCCTGCGCCCACACCAGATTTCCCTGCCTTGNTTCTAAAATCTAATCACTTCGTTCCGGCATCAAAGGCTCTCCATCACCTGGCCCATGTAGATTTCCGCCGTGCCGCCCACAGTGCTCCTGCAGATGAACTTTACCGCAGGAGTCCCCTGCGCCCACACCAGATTTCCCTGCCTTGTGTCTCTGCCTGACTTTGCTCTCTCTCTCTGGCTTGTCTGTAGCCCCAGGTCACACAGGATTACTGTGCCCCTGAAACATAGTCTGAATTGAGATACACAGGTCCTGAAACATAGTAGGAAAGAAAGAAAACAAAATCTCACTTTTATAACCAAATCAACATGTGCTAAAAGATTTCCAAGACCGAACACACAAAATGCTTTCCCCAGTAGCTCAGCTCCTGCCAATACAGGAGACGTAGGTTCGATCCCTGGGTTGGGAAGATCCCCTGGAGAAGGAAATGGTAACCCACCAGTATTCTTGCCTGGAGAATCCCCATGGACAGAGGAGCCTGGTGGGCTACAGTCCATGGGGTCACAANTCAGCTCCTGCCAATACAGGAGACGTAGGTTCGATCCCTGGGTTGGGAAGATCCCCTGGAGAAGGAAATGGTAACCCACCAGTATTCTTGCCTGGAGAATCCCCATGGACAGAGGAGCCTGGTGGGCTACAGTCCATGGGGTCACAAACAGTCGGACATGACTGAGTGACTAACTCACATGTTATATATTATTTTACTTATATATAAAATGGAGAGTGTGAAAGATTTATGTTAAGGAATCATCTCATACAACGGTGGGGTGGTCATGTGTGAAATTGGTAGGGCAAGCTGGCCAGCTGGAAATTCAGGTAAGAGTTCACATGGCAGTCATAGGGAGAATATCTTCTTCGGCAAACCTCAGTCTTTGCTTTTGAGGCCTTCAACTTAGAAGGCCTGCCCATATTATAGAGAGAAATGTGTTATAATCAAAGTCTAAAGAGAGGGGAGGAGTTTCCACTTAAAAGCCTCAAGCCCATGGGGGCAGGAGGAGAGACGTGGCTTTCGGGACCCACAAGCACAGATGAGTGGTTGGCATGCATCCCCCCATAATGTGCTTCCTCACCCCACTGGCGGGCTTCTGCCGCTCTCTCCTGGGGCAGTCCCTCAGAGATCTGGCCAGAGTCCACACGTGGCCCCGTGTTTCTCTGAAACAGCCTGAGGAGGCCGTGTCCATTGCTTGAAGCTATGACCACAGCCTCCCCCACCACTTCCACTTCCTGACGCCACTCGCTGTCTCACACCTGAGCATCCAGTCTTCATCCCNATCCACTGTAATATTTTTGCCTTAAAAATCCCATGGACAGAGGACCTTGGTGGACCACAGTCCAGATGATTACAGAGTTGGACACGACTGAGCAACTAAGCATGGCATGGCATGGATCAAGTTGAGCATATGGATGAAGCTCTCCAGTAGATTCAAGTCTTTGGGTAACACCTAAGGATTATTGTTTTTGTTCAGTCACTAAGTTGTGTCTCACTCTTTGTGACTCTGTGAACTGCAGCACTCAAGGCTCTCCTGTCCTTCGGCATCTCCCAGATTTTTTTTTGCCTAATGATGATGCTGCAAAGGTGTGAGTGATGCAGGAGGAAGGAAAGCAAAGGGAGGGGAGGCATTCTCCTGCCTGCTGAGTGTCTGAGAGGCAGCAAAGCAAGGGCAGGAGGAAGGGAACCCCCCTTTTCTCTCCTGGAAAGAGAAAACACAAACACCTGGGTTGTCACCTTGAGAACTACCTTGTCCAAATCTAGACTTCAGCCACAACATCGATTACAAAGGCTTACATTGTCACTCATAAAGTCACTCTTCTGTCTGTATGTCCATGGGCCTAATTAAAACCAGACCCCAAGCTGTATATAAGCTGTGATGAAAACAGTCCTCACTCATATACAGGATTCTTGGGACCAAGAATATTTCAGGAAACCAAATATGTGTGTGAAGATGAATAAACAAGAATATTCATGGCCTCATTACTTGGAAGAAAACTGCTCAGTGATATGGAAATAGTTAAATAAATTATAGTGTTATTCGTATTATATATTGCAGCTATTTAGAGTTATTGATCCTGCGGAATGTATAATGGAATGGGATACTGTTTATAGAAGTATATGCTGTGCAAAAAGCAGGATAAAATGTACACAATACAACTCCAATTTGACAAAAAAAAAGGGATAATGTGTTTAAATATGTGTGTGTGTGTGTGTGTGTGTGTGTGAGTGTACATCTGTATACACACATTTGCTCCTACATATGTCTATTGGGAAATACTCTTAAAAGGTTAACTGTGTTTTTGTCTCTGTGGTGGGATTGTGGATATATTTATTTATTATTTATACATTTCCTAATCTTTTAAATTTTCCGCAAAAAGTCTCTATCATTTTTATAAATGGAGGGAAAAAAAACTCATCATAAAAGATATGAAACCCCTGTTCTGCCAGGGATCTCAATATGCACTGAAAATAATCGGTTTCACCCAAGGATCAAGTGTCTCTGAAATACTCCCACCAGGCTTTCTTCCTGCTCCCCATTCTGTTGTTTGTTATTGTTCAGTTGCTTAATCGTGTCCAACTCTGCATGTCCATGGGCTGCAGCATGCCAGGCCTCCCTGTCCTGCACCATCTTCCAGAGTTTGCTCAAACTCATGTCCACTGAGTTGGTGATGCCATCTCACCATCTCATCCTATGCCACCCACTTCTCCTCCTGCCCTCCACCTTTCCTAGCATCAGGGTGAAAACCCAAATGAAGATAATGGGAGAAAAATCACACAGAGCTGCCACGTCAGCTCCTGTTTCCCATCCAGATAATGCTTTGCGGGTACAGAGAGGAACAGGAGCCATGAACCACTTCCACTGGCCGTCTTAGTTTTGCACACTGGGTCCCTTTCTGCTTATGTGCCTGGATGGCCAAGATGCCGTGTTCACGTTCTTCTCTTGCAACGTGCACCTGGCACAAGCCACCTGCCTGATGTTACCCGCACGTAATGAGTGATCCCGAGTAGAGTCACAGTGTGGAAGCCACCTGGCAGTGCTGCAGGTTTCATGAATATCTTTGCGAAGAAAGGAACTTGCTCTGCGTTCTCTGAGGCCTGTGGTCTTTCAGGAGCGCTGTCTTGAACCTCATTGCTTGAAAAGCATCCTGCAGCTCCCTTCTCCACCCCCAAATCACATGCCAGCTGCTGGCAAACACCCGTGTCCCGAGGAATGGTCTAGTGGTCACCCCACAGACTTTTCTGGCCTCTTTGATTGATTCCAACTGGTTACCTGGGAGGATAAAAGGGGGTGTCCCATAGCTGTGCTGTGCGTTCATGTTCATTGCCCTGATGCAGGGTTGGATACTTCAGAGTGACAGCTGTGTGCATGATCAGGAGATTCTCCACTGGAAGCAACACATCACTTGGAAGGGTAAGGAGGGGTCGGAGGTTCAGCTGGAACAGACGCAGAGCAGACAAGAAACACACCAACAATCAAAAAAGCCTTTCAGATTATACTGAAAACAGCCAGTCTGCTTTCATTCACAGATAGGACGATCATCTATATATATATATAATTCAATGAAAGGTACAAAACGTGCTGGCTCAGTGGACATGAATTTGAGCAAACTCTGGGAGATAGTGAAGGACAGTGAAGCCCGGTATGCTGCAGTCCATGGGGTCACAGAGAGTCACGACCTAGCAACTGAAAATACACACAAAGCTACTAAACTAGTACGCAAAGAATACAAGCTTGATATACACAAACCAGCTGTACTCTGTATAGTCACAAGCAATCAAAAGGGAAATCAAAACCATCCTTTAAAGCATCATCAAAAAATATGAAATACTTCTGGGTAAATCAGACACAGTAAGTGTGAGAAGTTTATACTGAAACTTTCTTGCTGAGGGAAATTAAAGAAGCTCTAAGTAAATGGGAAGGTATACTGTTAAGAGGTCAGTTCTCCCCAAATTGCTCTATAGATTTAACACAATTCCAAGAAAAATCCCCGCAGAAGTTTTTATAGAAATTGACAAATTCTAAAGCTCTATAGAAATGTTGAGGACCTAGAGGAGCCAGAACAACTTTAGAAAGAACAAAAATTAATTATAAAACCACATTTGTCGAGGCAGTATAGTACTGGCAACCAGAGAGACAAATAAACCAATGGAACAGAATTAAGAGTCCAGAAGTAAGCCCAGCAGTATTAAGAAAATTGACTTTCAGCAAGGGTGCAAAGGTAATTCAGTGGAAAAAGAACTGCCTTTACAACACATGGTGCTGAAACAATTGGATATCCATACGCAAAACGACTTCAATCCATTTCTTTGGCCATGTGTAAAATTTACTCAAAATGGATCACAGACCTAACTGTAATATCCACAACTGTAGAATTTCCAGAAGACAATGTAAGAGAAAATTTTTGCAAACACGAGTTAATAATTCTACAGTGAATAATCTGTACACAGTATTTTGTTCTGTTGGATGTGTGTCTTCAGGGTAAATTCCTAGAAGTAGCATTGCTGGGTTGAAGGGTAACCAGGTTTGTAGTTTTGTTAGATATTGTTAAATTCCCCACCATAGAGGTTGAACTATTTTGCATTCCCACCAGCAGCAGGTCTGAATAACTCATTTGGGGTTTCTTTGCTAAAAGAGTTAGTTGGGATTTACCCTCAGAAATTTATTTTCAAATAGTTTGGGACGAGGCCAAAGCATCAGAAGTTGTTAAAAACGTGTAGATGATCTTGTATAAAAAAATTGAATCTTGTACACAGTATTTTGTTCTGTAGGAGAAATTGCACACAAAAGACTTAACACTGAAATGTAGAAGAGAGAGAGAAGGAAAAAGAGAGCTTGAAAAATGAGACAGAGATGATGCATACAGAGAGAAGAGATGGGGAAAGAGAGCAGTATGCCAGAGAAGACCAAGGGCAAGAACAGACAAGAGCTGTCAGGAGCACCCAGTGTCCGCGACACACTGTGATTTATCATGAGAAATACATACTTGGTCTCCGTCCCAGTTTCTGGGACAGAACACTTAAAACCCTCGGAATTTCCTAAGAGAAGAGAGCTATAAAGGTGTCTTTCACTATGTTAATGAGGCGACTCTTGGAAAGTACCTAAGGGTGGGGGCTGCCAGGGGAACCAATCCAGTGATTAGAGAGTTGAAAGCTTTAGTCTCACCCCAACCTCCAGGGAGAGCAGAGGGTCTGAAGATTGAGTTCAAGCACTGGGGGGCAATGATGTCACCGATGATGCCTGCGTAATGTTGTTCTGTTGCTCAGTCGTGTCCGACTCTATGCAACCCCCTGGACTAGCCTAGCACGCCAGACTCCTCTGTCCATGGAATTGTCTGGGTAAGAATACTGGAGCAGATTGCCATTTCTTCCTCCAGGGGACCTTCCTGGACCAGGGATGGAAGCTTCCTGCATTGGCAGGCTGATTCGTTACCACTGAGCCACCTGGAAGCCATGCCTGTGTATACAACTTCCCTTAAAGACCCAAAGGAGTTCAGAGAGACCCGGGGTTGAATCTGGGGAGAGCAGCATGATCAGAGAGGGCTCAGAAGCTCCACATCCTTTCCCCACACCCCGACCTTGGGCATCACTTCCACTGTCTGCTCCTGACTTACATCCTTTTAGAATAAAACGGCAATCTAGTGAGTCCGCAGGTTCTCTGAGTTCTTGGAGTCACTGGACCACTTATTCACTCCCAAAGAGGGAGTCATGGGAACTTCCTACCTGTGGCCTGTTGGTCAGAAGTCCTAGGTGACAAACTGGATTTGCAATTGGTGTCTGAAGTGGGAGTGGGACTGAGCACGTAACCATGGAATCTGTCTCCAGGTACATAAAGTCAGAATCTAGTTCAACTGAAGGACACTCAGCTGGGTCTAAGAATCACTGGGTGGTGTGCGGGGTGGAGGGGGACCCCACACATTGAGATTGACTGCAGAATCTTAATGTCACTAAGTTAAGTAGAATGGGTACAAAAATTCCCATGGGAGGGACTCCCCTGGTGGTCCAGTGGCTAAGAGTCCACGCTTCTGAGGCAGGGGGCCTGGGTTGCATCCCTGGTCAGGAAAATAGATCCTGCTTGCTTCAACTGAAGATCCTGCTAAGACCTGGCACAGCCAAATGAATGAATATTGGGGAAAAAAATGCCCATGGAATCTACTCCCATGCAGGCTGCAACAGGTCTTATAAGAGGTGTCCTAGTGTGGGGATGGGAACGGCAGCCAGGATGAAGTGAGTTGAGAAGGGCAAGGGAGGTAAGTTAATCTAGACAGTAAGTTCAGAAAACTCCTAATAGAGTCTAAAGGTGAGATCATTTTTTAAAGGATGAGAATGTTAAAAAAAAAGTTTATAAATGAAGGCGATGGATGAGCTTGAGAAATAAAAGATAACTCATACTATAACGTTCCTGAGAAAGAGGAAGAGGATGAAGTCTGAGGCATGCTTACAGATTGGTTTCCGTCAGGAAAAGAAACAGCTCCCCAGTAGAACAGGAGAGATGGAAGACCAGAGGGTACAGGTCAAATTGTCTGGTAGGACCAGGATTGTCGAGGCTTGGCTAGCAGGATGGTTGAACTATTCCTTCCTAATTGTGTCTGTTCTCTGTGAAGGACAAAGTAGGAAGGTCTGCTCAGAGACTGTGAGTAGGTGGGGAAGCTGGAAGTTGGAGGAGACTGGAGAAGGCTTGGATCAGCCGCTACAGAGAGTCAGAGTACGAGCTGACCAAAGGTATGTGAAAGATGGTCCAGCACTCAAGGTCAACAGTCATGAATATATGATGACAAATCCACCCTGTTGTGTTCTTCTCCAGCTGCTCACATACAGGAAAAGAGAAAGTGTAGACTGGATTTCTCTAGGATTGGAGGTCAGCCAGAGGAAGCATGACCAAAGTCCAAAGGAGCAGGAAGTTTAGGGAACTGGCAATAGAGCAATTGAAATAATGGCCATGATATCTAAGTGGGGGTAGATATCTACAGGAAGGAAGAAGAGGGAAGACAGAAAATAAAGGGACTGGAGGTCACAATGAGATAAAAAATGACTTAAGGGGTTTTCTTTAAAAAGCCAAGCTGGTTGAAACTTCCCTGGCAGTCCAGTGGCTTGGATTTCACGTTCCAATGCAGAAGATGCGGGTTCCACTCCTGGTTGGGGAGTTGAGATCCCATATGCCTCACAGCCAAACAACCACAACGTAAAACAGAAACAGTATTATAATAAATTCAGGAAAGATTTTTTAAATAGTCCACATCAAAAATAAAAAATCTTAAGGAAAAATAATGAATTAAAAAAATATCTGAGCTGGAAAGGGTGAAAGGTGTGACCAGTAGAGGGTCCCTGGATTAGTAACACTGGAAATGATGCTAAGACTCAGACAGACAGCAAGTCACAGAAGTCCCTGGAGAGAAAATTAAAGATGGAAAACATCAGTGTGTTAGATGAGTACGTTTGATACGTGAACTTTGTTTTCTCTGCCCTTTAGTCATTTGGAAAGTATGCTTCCTGTTTTTATCTCAACCAGTTCTTATTTTGAGGTTTAAAAACTACATCCCAGAACATTTATTTCACTAGTTATCTCTATTAAGAATAAAATAATGTCCCCCTGGGAACAATGAGGAAATTGTATTTTCTCCTATCATTCTCTCTCTTGGTTTTTGTTTTTATATGACAGGACATTAGACTTGAATTATTATAATTAGAACATGATCCTTTTTCAAATGTTGCTCTTTACACTTCCATTCTGTTTTGTGATCAAATTTATTAACATAAAACAACCATCTGAAGACTGAATTTTCCCTGTGCCTCCTTCGGGGGGGTCACTCTCATGACTGTCACGTTTCCAGAGTTCTGTGTTTTTATTTATTCCAAGTTTAACCTAGTGGCTCAGATCATAAAGAAACTGCCTGCAATGTGGGAGACCCGGGCTTGATCCCTGGGTCAGGAAGATTCCCTGGAGAAATGAATGGCTACCCACTCCAGTATTCTTGCCTGTAGAATTCCACGGAGACGATTGAGCGATTAACACTTTTCCTTTCACCTTTAACTAAACCAAGTCTTTGAGNAAGAAACTGCCTGCAATGTGGGAGACCCGGGCTTGATCCCTGGGTCAGGAAGATTCCCTGGAGAAATGAATGGCTACCCACTCCAGTATTCTTGCCTGTAGAATTCCACGGAGACGATTGAGCGATTAACACTTTTCCTTTCACCTTTAACTAAACCAAGTCTTTGAGTAACTTTGTTCAGGTTCTAAGTGTGAGTTGTACACCTAAGAACCTTCAGTGATTCAGAGATATATATATTCAGATTCTTTTCCATTTTAGGTTATTACACAATATTGAATATAATTCCCTGTGCTATACAGTAGGTCTTGTTTATCTATTTTATATACAGTAGAATGTATCAGTTAATCCCAAATTCCCAATTCATCCCTCCCCCCTCTTCTTCCCTTTTGGTAACAATATGTTTGTTTTCTATGCCCGTGAATCTGTTTCTGATTTGTAAATAAGTTATTTTGTATTGTTCTATTCATAATTTAATATATAGACTTTTAAAAAGTCTCTATATAGAAACATCTTAAAAATATGTCACACTTTGATTCATTCCTTTGTACAACTTACACAGTGCCCAGAGCCTGTGAAATGATCCATACATGGGTGTTAAACAGAGCTATTGTATTAACTGTGGAAAAATGAAAAAGGAGGAATTGTCCCTCTTCATATCCTAGAAGGGCTTCCCTGGTGGCTCAGATAGTAAAAAATCTGCCTGCAATGCAGGAAACCAGGGATTCCTGAGTTGGGAAGATCCCCTGGAGAAGGAAATGGCAACTCACTCCTTATGCTTGCCTAGAGAATCCCATGAACAGAGGAGCCTGGCAGGCTTCGATCCGTGGGGTCACAAAGAGTCAGACACGACTGAGTGACTAAGCACACATGCAAATCTTAGTTCTGCATTTTTAGAAGGAATTGATGGAATTTATAGGAGACATTGAATGAGAGGAACAAAATTTTTTAAAGACAGAAGATTAAGGTTTATTGAAAGATAAGTATCTATTCCCCCCCCCTTTTTTTTTTATTCCAGATGGGACTAGAACCCATCATTCCCCTATTTCTTTTCATACATTCAGAAATGTATTCATTTCTGCAGTTGAGAATGTAGAGAAAGAAGAGAAAGAGTTCGAGGGGTTTTAAGGTCAGGAAACAGCTCAGTAGATGCGCCACCCTGCTGTCCCAGCCACACAGCTCAGAGCAAATTAACATTCCTGGGTCTTTATTTCTTGATCTGTAAGTGAGGAAGAACAATACCAGGATGGAAGACTTGGAATTTCTAGTGAGATCATGGATAACTGTAAGAAATGGCACACGTATCTGGGCACACCCTGCACTGGCCTGGCGCCTCTGGGGCCACCAGCCTCGGGAACCACCTCCCTTTGCATCCTCCGGGGCTTGTGACTCAGAGCATCGTCTCCTGGGCTCCGCTGGCTCCTCCTCCTCTACAACAGACCTGGCACACAGACCATGAAGCTCTTCCTCGAAGATGTCCCTGTATCCCCGTCCCCACTGGGAACTCCCAGTGGCCGCAGCCCTGCTGACCCGGGGATGCACTAGACCCATGGCCATCTGTTCCAGTGTCCTGGCCTTGGCAGAGCGACCCCAAGACTCAGGCCACGCTCTCCCGTGCTCACTCATCTCACCCAACCTGTGAAAACACAGGCATCTCTGTTCTCCAGCAAGCCATCTCTGAGCAGAGGACCCGACAAGAAGGGGATGTCCTCTCTGGAGATGCAAAATGACTATTCAGACATTGGGATAATATCTCCAGGTGATCATGTGCATTAATATCAGATTAAGTCCAAACTCAGTGCAACTGCTTTGTTACTTAACTGTTATCAAACCTGCAGTATTTTATTGTCAACTACTAAAGTAATATCACATTACAAAACATTTGGACTAAAGAAAATNGTGCATTAATATCAGATTAAGTCCAAACTCAGTGCAACTGCTTTGTTACTTAACTGTTATCAAACCTGCAGTATTTTATTGTCAACTACTAAAGTAATATCACATTACAAAACATTTGGACTAAAGAAAATAAAAATTACTCCAAATTAAAAAAAAAAAGTGGGCCATTGTGAATGTGTGTATGCTTAGTCACTCAGTCGTGTCTGACTCTTTGTGACCCCATGGACTATAGCCTGCCAGGCTCCTCTGTCCATGGGATTTCCCGGGCAAGAATACTGAAGGGGGTTGCTATTCCCTTCTCCAGGGATCTTCCTGACCTAGGGATCAGACCCAGGTCTCCTGCCTTTCAGGCAGACTGTTTACCATCTGAGCCACCAGGGAAGTCCTGGTAGTGGTCCTTTAAGAGATACTTCCAAAAATAGCTGAAATAAGCAAAGCATCCAAAAAAATGTGATCTCTTTGCCCTCTGGCCTTCCCAGGAGACCTTCTCAAATGCCTCTATGTTGCTTCATGCCCCCAAGAGTGGGGCTATTTATTGTACCCCACACTCCAATAGAGGTTCAATTAAAAATCAGGATCTGGCAGCAAGCACCTGTTTTCTTGTCAGACACATTGTAAATTGCATAAGAACTATTTTGGTGCAATTTACAACACTGGAAATAAAAACACACTCGTGTGACGATTTGTCTGCTGTATCACTGGGAAGTCTGAATGCCTGGGCTCCTGGTCAGAAGCTGGCAAGTGGCCAATGAGAGGGCCGTGCTTGGGGGTGGAACACATCCAGTGGTGACCACCAACAACTAGGAGAAATGCACTTCCCATCCTCTGGGTGCTGTGTAGGAATGAAATGGATTTATATATATATATATATAAAACTGATTTATTTGGCTGCTCTAGGTCTTAGATGCAGCACGCAAAATCTTCGCTCTTTTAGTTGTGGCATGCGAACCCTTAGTGACAGCGTGTGGAATCTAGTTCCCTGACCAGAGATCGAACCTGAGACCCCTGCACTGGGAATACAGTCTCAGCCACTTGACCACCAGTGAAGTTCTGAATAGTATATTTAAAGTACTAAGCACAGCATCCAACACATTGTATTTCACAATTTTTAAAATTTTATATTGGAAGATAGTTGATTTTTCTGGATGCTTTGCTTATGTTGGTCATTTTTGGAAATATCTCCTAAAGGACCACTGCCAGGGCTTCCCTGGTGGTTCAGATGGTAAAGGGTCTCTGCCTGCAATGCAGGAGACCTGGGTTCGATCCCTGGGTTGGGAAGATCCCCTGGTGAAGGAAATGGCNCCCCCCCCCCTTTTTTTTTTATTCCAGATGGGACTAGAACCCATCATTCCCCTATTTCTTTTCATACATTCAGAAATGTATTCATTTCTGCAGTTGAGAATGTAGAGAAAGAAGAGAAAGAGTTCGAGGGGTTTTAAGGTCAGGAAACAGCTCAGTAGATGCGCCACCCTGCTGTCCCAGCCACACAGCTCAGAGCAAATTAACATTCCTGGGTCTTTATTTCTTGATCTGTAAGTGAGGAAGAACAATACCAGGATGGAAGACTTGGAATTTCTAGTGAGATCATGGATAACTGTAAGAAATGGCACACGTATCTGGGCACACCCTGCACTGGCCTGGCACCTCTGGGGCCACCAGCCTCGGGAACCACCTCCCTTTGCATCCTCCGGGGCTTGTGACTCAGAGCATCGTCTCCTGGGCTCCGCTGGCTCCTCCTCCTCTACAACAGACCTGGCACACAGACCATGAAGCTCTTCCTCGAAGATGTCCCTGTATCCCCGTCCCCACTGGGAACTCCCAGTGGCCGCAGCCCTGCTGACCCGGGGATGCACTAGACCCATGGCCATCTGTTCCAGTGTCCTGGCCTTGGCAGAGCGACCCCAAGACTCAGGCCACGCTCTCCCGTGCTCACTCATCTCACCCAACCTGTGAAAACACAGGCATCTCTGTTCTCCAGCAAGCCATCTCTGAGCAGAGGACCCGACAAGAAGGGGATGTCCTCTCTAGAGATGCAAAATGACTATTCAGACATTGGGATAATATCTCCAGGTGATCATGTGCATTAATATCAGATTAAGTCCAAACTCAGTGCAACTGCTTTGTTACTTAACTGTTATCAAACCTGCAGTATTTTATTGTCAACTACTAAAGTAATATCACATTACAAAACATTTGGACTAAAGAAAATAAAAATTACTCCAAATAAAAAAAAAAAAAAGTGGGCCATTGTGAATGTGTGTATGCTTAGTCACTCAGTCGTGTCTGACTCTTTGTGACCCCATGGACTATAGCCTGCCAGGCTCCTCTGTCCATGGGATTTCCCGGGCAAGAATACTGAAGGGGGTTGCTATTCCCTTCTCCAGGGATCTTCCTGACCTAGGGATCAGACCCAGGTCTCCTGCCTTTCAGGCAGACTGTTTACCATCTGAGCCACCAGGGAAGTCCTGGTAGTGGTCCTTTAAGAGATACTTCCAAAAATAGCTGAAATAAGCAAAGCATCCAAAAAAATGTGATCTCTTTGCCCTCTGGCCTTCCCAGGAGACCTTCTCAAATGCCTCTATGTTGCTTCATGCCCCCAAGAGTGGGGCTATTTATTGTACCCCACACTCCAATAGAGGTTCAATTAAAAATCAGGATCTGGCAGCAAGCACCTGTTTTCTTGTCAGACACATTGTAAATTGCATAAGAACTATTTTGGTGCAATTTACAACACTGGAAATAAAAACACACTCGTGTGACGATTTGTCTGCTGTATCACTGGGAAGTCTGAATGCCTGGGCTCCTGGTCAGAAGCTGGCAAGTGGCCAATGAGAGGGCCGTGCTTGGGGGTGGAACACATCCAGTGGTGACCACCACCAACTAGGAGAAATGCACTTCCCATCCTCTGGGTGCTGTGTAGGAATGAAATGGATTTATATATATATATATATATAACTGATTTATTTGGCTGCTCTAGGTCTTAGATGCAGCACGCAAAATCTTCGCTCTTTTAGTTGTGGCATGCGAACCCTTAGTGACAGCGTGTGGAATCTAGTTCCCTGACCAGAGATCGAACCTGAGACCCCTGCACTGGGAATACAGTCTCAGCCACTTGACCACCAGTGAAGTTCTGAATAGTATATTTAAAGTACTAAGCACAGCATCCAACACATTGTATTTCACAATTTTTAAAATTTTATATTGGAAGATAGTTGATTTTTCTGGATGCTTTGCTTATGTTGGTCATTTTTGGAAATATCTCCTAAAGGACCACTGCCAGGGCTTCCCTGGTGGTTCAGATGGTAAAGGGTCTCTGCCTGCAATGCAGGAGACCTGGGTTCGATCCCTGGGTTGGGAAGATCCCCTGGTGAAGGAAATGGCAACCCACTGCAGTATTCTTGTCTGAAAATCCCCATGGACAGAGGAGCCTGGTGGGCTATAGTCGATGGAGTCAGTCAGACATGACTGAGTGACTGACACGTATAACACGTATATAACATAGTTGATTAACACTGTTGTTAGTTTCAGATGTACAGCAGAGTGATTTTATTATACATACAAAAATCTATCCTTCTTCAAATTCTTTTCCCTTATAGTTTATTACAGAGTGTTGAGCAGAGTTCCTTGTGCTATATAATAGGTCCTTCTTGATTGTCGATATTTTATATACAATAGAGTGTATATATTAATCCCAACCTCCTAGTTTATCCCTCCCCCTGAGCTTTCCCCTTTGGCAGCCATAAGTTTGATTTTTATGTCTGTGAGTCCGTTTCTGTTTTGTAAATAAGTTCATTTGTATCAGTTTTCAGATTCCCCATATAAGTGATATGATATGATATTTGTCTCTCTGTCTGAGACAAATACTTACTTCACTTCATACTTACTTTCCTCAGTATGATAACTTCTAGGTTCATCCATGTCGCTGGCACTTGTATTTTAATAGAAGAAGCAGAGAGGATTGGAGGAGGCTGACTTTAATAATAATAACAGAAGTCATCCTGATGGTACTGATAGTAATCATAAATCCTGAACTAGAGTCAGGAAGATGTAACCTGTCCCATCCGTCTTCCCAGAGTCCAGGAAGGCTTAGTAAAGACACAGAAAGGCAGATTTTAAAAATAGAATAGAGCACTCATGGGAGTACGTCCCAGGTGGGGCTAGTGGTAAAGAACCCACCCGCCAGTGCAGGAGACGTAAGAGACACGGGTTCAGTCCATAGAGTCACAAAGAGCTGGACACGACTGAGCAATAATCGACAGCTATATGTGTCTATATACACATATAGTTGTTGTTCAGTCACTCAGTCGTGTCTGGTTCTTAGAGGCCCCATGGAATGCAGCACACCAAGCTTCCCTGTCCATCACCAACTCCTGGAGCTTGCTCAAACTCATGTCCATCAAGTTGATGATGCCACCCAACCATCTCATCCTCTATCGTCCCCTTCTCCTCCTGCCCTCAATCTTTCCCAGCATCAGGGTCTTTCCTAAAGAGTCAATTCTTCCCATCAGGGAGCCAAAGTATTGGAGCTTCAGCTTCAGCATCAGTCCTTCCAATGTATATTCATTGGAATATTAGTCTGGAAGTTAGTCTGCTATTTTCTGCCATCTTCCCCTTTATCACTGGGAAAAGTGAAAGTGAAGTCACTCAGTTGTGTCTGACTGTTTGCAGACACATGCATGGACTATAGTTTACAAGGCTTCTCTGTCCATGGGATTTTCCAGGCAAGAGTACCGGAATGGGTTGCCATTTCCTTCTCCAGGGGATCTTCCCAACCCAGGGATTGAACCCACGTCTCCCACATTGCAGGCAGAAGCTTTACCATCTGAGCCACCAGGGAAGCTGGTAGGAAAGGAGAGGAAATAAAAACAACATGTCTGGTTCTCCTCCAGCCCATCTTCATTAAATACAATATTCCTGGAATTCTTGATAATAGGGATCTTCAGAATTTGTCTCCTGTGGGTTCTAAAGGCCAAGACTTTCCATCATCACAGCTAAATGGCATTTGGTAACTTAGAGAAAGGTCCAAAGTTTTTAATTCTGGGACCCCCCCCCAAAAAAAAAGAATTGCAAAATAGACTTTTAAGTCTGTCCACAAGGTAGTTAGAGTGTAACTGTGATGCTTACAAGATGACTTGCTCAGACTCACCTGGACTTTTAACAAAAGGACAGAAAATCAGAGAGAATCTTGGCAAAGCTTTGTTGAGTCAGTGCTAAAAGATAGAAATGAATATATATATACTCATATATATATATATATATTTATATACCAGAGCTTACTAAAGTCACTTCCTTTGTTTTATATCTCAGAGCTTGCTAATTTATAAACCTTCAGTCATCCACAGCTTGAAAAATTTCACACTGCTGGTGAGGGGAGTAGTCATTCATTTATACATTTGACAAATACATAACAAGCTCGGTCTTCAGGGAGCTCACAACTCAAGCACTTGCCCTCGACTGAACAACTCACTGGAATGTCCACTAATCTTTTCCTCCCCTCCCCAGCCCTGGTCACCTCTTAATTGGGAGCCCTTGTCTCTTTCCAGAGGTAGATAAAGACCGGGATGACAATTTAGAGAGTCAGCAAATAACACTCTAGAGATTAAATTCTTATCAATTACAAAACTCAGCCCCAGCTTTTCCTTTCTTTAACAGCTCAGTCTTTCTGCAATTAGCTCAATTCAAATGAGAAAAAAACCTTTCACTGTCCTTAAGGGACAGGGCTGGTTGTTTCATTCATGTAACTAGTATTGTTGCTATTGCCGTTACTTTTCAGTTCAGTTCAGTCGCTCAGTCGTGTCTGACTCTTTGCGACCCTATGAATCGCAGCACGCCAGGGTTCACTGTCCATCACCAACTCCCAGAGTTCACCCAAACTCATGTCCATCGAGCTGGTGATGCCATCCAGCCATCTCATCCTCTGTCATCCCCTTCTCCTCCTGCCCTCAATCTTTCCCAGCATCAGGGTCTTTTCCAATGAGTCAACTCTGCATGAGGTGGCCAAAATATTGGAGTTTCAGCTTCAGCATCAGTCCTTCCAATGAACACCCAGGACTGATCTCCTTTAGGATGGACTGGTTGGATCTCCTTGCAGTCCAAGGGA